>JBBPOD010001081.1:0-11687 GCA_038091255.1 Tylopilus intermedius | reverse complement strand
TGAGGCAATGGCACTTGATGTGGCAGCAAGTACAATGGTGCCCTGTTCTGTACAGTTGTCTCCGTTGACAGTGGACCCTCAACAGGACTGTAACGCCCTTCCGGACCGACAGCATTTGCGGGGGATGTCGGACAAGCCATGCCCGCCATGTCCTTTTCTCCCAAGCTTGCATGTAGATTCGTTTGTTGGTTTCTACGATCTCGTCGTCGCGGGTTCCATCATGATGTGGCTGGGCGGTTCGTTCATGCGGTAGACCTCAGCGTTACCACTTGTGCTGTTGCCTCCGCTGTCCTTGGCAGCAGTGGGACCCGTGGCTCACTGCATCCGCCACCCTAGTCCCTTGCCCCTCCGCGCCCATTTCACCCTATTCGCCTGCTCACGTCTCCGGCACCGAGTTGTTCTTCGATGGAAAGATTGGTTTATTGCACGCATTTATTCTAACGTAGGTGCGCCATACTACCTGCAGCGGGTTCATCTGACGTCTCATAATGCAGAACACCATCGACTTCCTCTCTGCCCCAGCCAGTCAATATCGAGATAGCTATTCACCAATACCGTCGTGTCCCGTTTGTCTCTCAAGGGCGACCCTGGGCTCGAGCTTTCCGCAAACGACAGGAAAGTGATCGACCGAACTTCCGAGTTTCCAGCAGCGATTACTTGGCGAGAAGACCATCAATCGATTCTCAACCTTTGTCACCAGCGGCTCGAATGGATCTTAAAACGCACTCTAGTTCCTGAAGACGAACCCGAAACGTCACGACTCAACAAGGTGTGTAATTGGGAATAACTCATGCAAGGTTACTTCGCTTGTTCAGCCGGCCGAATCTGATGATGAAGTGAGCAGATCGGTCACTCTTGTATATACTGTCCAGTGACACTTCGCGCATTTCATTGTTCTCGGTACTGCGTTACTAAGACTACTTCCTTGAATTGCCCTCTGCCGAGTCGGATTCTCCCGCTTGGCAAGTCCTATCCCACGTCGACTTTTGACTTCCATCAGAAGTACGGAATCGTACACTGAATTGTCACACCGCAGCACATGATGCTGACATCCCGTATCTGGCCTCTTCGTACCATCGTCTGGCATTCCTGACACGCATGCCCCATGCGGGCGAATTCGTCTCGTCCAGGCTCCAGAAATACGATCAAAGTTGTACCTCGCGGTCTTGAACAAGCAATTCGCCCGTCTGCGTCTGAGACAACAGCCTATGCAGTGCACGGGGTCACCTAACGGCACTGCCGCGTCCCACCCTCGTAGCGGTTGCAAACCTCTTCTATTTCGCGAAGTCGAGATCACGTCTCCTTGTGTTCTGTCAGTTACGTTCTTTCCATTATGTATATACCGATGTTGACGTCACTTCGGATATGCGCTCGAGGCTCTGTCAGCGACCTCACGCTTTATCAATCAATGACGCGTAGGCCAATCGGCCAAAAACGTACGTTACCGCCCTACTATGTACCTGCAACCCTCAAGTTTGTCCTGCCCGCTCTGTCAAGACATCAAACCCCATGGGTCGGTCTGAAACGTTTAGAAAGGCTCAAAAAGAGATGCCGTACAGATGTAGGGGGTCAGAGGAAGCGTGCGACAAAGGCGAATACCGATATCTTGGAGTGTCAACCAGACAGTCGAAAAGTACGTTTTCCTGTAGTCTGCATACTGCGAACCAAATTGCACTGTCAATCAGCATGGTCGTCGGTTACTTAACTACCGTTCGGTTGGGAAATTTCAAGCTACAGTAGTCTGTGACTCTGATGATCGTCCTTCCCGACTGATCAGGCACGAGGCGTATTAGTCACCTTTTGGCAGAAAGAAGACGTTAGCGTTGCGATATATTTGTCAATGAGCTACGAGTCAGCACTCCAACACTTACAAATCCATCCTTTTAGCCGGCCCATCGGATATTCGTTCAAGTCTTGCTCATTGTGCCCATCCGGCGTCAATCAATGTAAGCAGATCCCTGCTACGGAAATGGTGTTTCAAGCACCGGGTATATAAATCGCGAAACGGTTGGTCTTAGTCTAAGATTTCATTTCCTCACTCATCCACCAATCATGTCTGCACGCATTGTGACTGTCTTCGGTGCTACAGGTGCCCAAGGTACCGTTGTCGACCTTGCCATCCTGTCACTCGCATGACCAGTTTTGCCTCCTTCCCCTCAGGTTCATCTGTAGTCAAAGCTTTACTTGCCGACGGGACCTTCACCCCTAGGGCAGTGACGCGCAATTCAAACTCAGAAAAGGCGTTGGAACTCAAACAACTTGGGATCGAAGTGGTACAAGCTGATCAGTGGGATGTATCGTCCCTCAAGAAAGCTATGAGTGGCGCAGAAGCGGTGTTTGGGGTAATTCCGATTCTTCCGCCCTGTAGTATGTTGAACCAAAGCTTACTTCGCCTAGGTCACCAATTTTTGGGACCCCACAAATTTCACCCAAGGCCCAACTAGCGAAATTGTTTTGGGGAAGAATATGGTAGATGCTGCGGCCGAAGCTAACATCAAGTTTTTCGTCTGGAGGTGATTTGAGACACATTCTTGTCATCGTCGTGTGCATGATCTTTCATGTTCCAGCTCCCTTCCACATGTTACCAAAGTCTCACAAGGAAAATATTCAAACTTGTACCACTTCGACAGTGAGTATATCCCAATGCTGAATATTCGTTCACTAATGGCGTAAATTTCGGATCGATCAGACAAAGCTCTTGTCGAGGACTACCTTCGGGAGAAGCAGCTTCCGCATGCAAATCTCCACACGGGTATGTGCTTTCCCTTTCTCAGTGAACCGATTGCTGTAACAATGGCGTAGGAGCTTTCGCTGAGAATTTTTGGAAGTAAGTCTTTCCGTGTACGAGACAGTAGCATCTCATCTCTGAATTACCAAGTCCCAACATACACTCTCTGGCCCCAGCAACGGACTCGTCCTCCTGGACGCTCACCATACCAGCATACGATCCAAACTCTCCGCAGTACTTTACCTGGGTTGAACGCGACCTTGGTCAAAGCGTACTGGCACTGCTCAAACACTACAAAAATGATTCGGCTCACATCCTGGGAGAGACCTTCTATGCGGTCAGCGACAAGATGAGCTACACAGAACTTGCGAGTGTCATTGAGAAAGGTAACGTTCCATCTAGCAACATGGGCCTCGCATGCTTAGTAACTCCTCTTGGTGTAGCGTTTGGAAAGCCCGTCCGTTTCGTGACGGGCGCAAATACCGGGATGAAGGTGGGGTTCAATAATTCATGACGTCATATTTCCAAGGAATGCTTACACTTGGTAAACTCATCTAGGAACTTGATGAGACGGTATGTGTTGACGTTGTTGAGTGAATTTGTCTCACAGGATATGCAGTTTGAATACCAATCTGACCTCGGTATGTATCCACACGTCACCATTCCCGACCCACGTCTGGTGCAGCTTGGAGTGAAGTTCCATTCAAACGAAGTGCTGGCAGAAGAGGAGTTGAAGAAGCGATATGCTTGAGGATACTTGTATTTTAGCAATTGCAAGCGGCACCTGTGGACGCGTGGTATGTAGGCAAACAATTGTGATCACATTCGTGTATTGGCGCGAGGGCAGCAAGTCTGGACCGGAGAATGACAAGACGGGACACGACGCACCAAGCAATTTGCAACAAATGACGCGGGACACGATCACTGGAAGGTCCGGTGCGTATAGTATTCAAGTTAGACGTGGAAACCTGCGGTGGCCCTTTGGCCCTGGTTTTTGGGCCGTTTTGGTGTCGTTTTGGAACTGGTTCTCGCTCAAAACCAGTCGACTCGGAGCTGATTTGTCAAAGGCCTTATCATGATCATTTTCGGCATGCCGGCACAACGTCTGAGTCCCAACTGTGTGAATATCCCCCACTGGTGCTCACACTCAGCTTCATGTCACGGGGGAGTGCACATTCAGTGCCAAAAGGTTTGGTTTATACCTGTAAACATGGCCAGGAAGTTGGCCAGGTTCCAAATATCTAGTCCAAACTCCAATGGGGAGAAACCAGCACCAGCTACAGACTCCTCACTTAGCGTCCGGGTGATACAAAGAAAGCTTAGATTTCGGCACAGTATGTCATTCAGTCATCAGGATGTCTAGTCGCTTATTACTGTATAGCTGGTCTAAGCCCGAGAGCATTCATCTTACTGACACCTTGTTGATGCTCATTCATGTGATCAAGAACTGTATTAACAGGTGCGTCAATTTCTCTTGACTCTACTACTGGATGTGGATTGGTGATAGTTCATGATGTCGGTTTGTCAGCGTCGCTCTGGCGCGCGAATGTGCGGCGCGATCCGGCTCGGGGAAACGGTACATGTAATGGCCGACCAAATACCTCATTGATGTTCAGAGGCACCCAATTGACTTCAAGTCATGTTCCGTGACTATTCACCTGCAGGGCATCCATTGCCTAACTTAGTTGAACCCATGATTGGTGAGCGGGTGCCATCGATCTTGAGATCCTTCACTGCAACGTGCCAACAGCTTATGTGTACAGTGAGAAGTGATGCGGTATTCGCGGACGCGGCTTGAAAGTGACGTGGACTCGGAGAGGCGGCAGCTTTGCGGACCGGCTCACGGAAGTTAAACTATAAATTCAGAGGGCTGGATGGACGGCTCTGGCAGCAGCAACCGCATTCAACATGGCGTCCAACGGTACAGCGCATCTCAGCGATCTTTTCCCCGCACCATCTCCTCCGCCGTCGCAGCTTGCTCCGCAGAGGCTGCCAGGGGCGAACTTGGAATCGCTCGCCGCTCTTCAAGATGTTCTCAAAGATAACCACCAGCGTCACCATATTTTCCTCAACGATATGCATTTCCACAAGTACGCTCGGGTTTTAAGCTGTCCACTGAAGGAGATGATGTTGACGTGCTTCACTTAGTCATATCACTCATCGCGCACTCGCAATCTTTGCTGTAGGCGGAGCAGCATCAATCATCAGAGATTACTATGAACGTGATGCTCGCAACCAGCGTGCTGCAATCCAGTCCCCCGGGCCCATCACTGAAATGAATTTTGTTGAGCACTTGGGAGATGAAAAGTAAGTTACAATGTGCCTTGCCATCAGATCCATTATCGCCCTGACACGTGCAAGGTTCTACCAAGGCTATGTCTCCTTCTTTTCCAAACAAGTCTCTGAAAAGGGCGCCGCGAACACTCTCGAAGAGTTCGTCTTTTCCGAGAAATATAACTTCCAGGAAGGAAGAGATACACGCACCCAACCTGCAATGTTGTCACGTTTCTTTGAGAGCCTCGTCCATTCTCTAATCCATGTTGGCTATGGTGTTGAATTCGGCCTGAAGGGGATGTTTGTCGAAGGTAATTTGTGTGTATGATGTTCACCCACGAATATACTACTCAACCGTATTTTCCAGGTCTCGCGCTTGCGGCCGTCGAAAATGTGAATAGGAAAGCATTGTTCCCTCCGTCCGTTTTTTCCCACAGTTCAACGATTCAAAATACTGCGGACGATATTACAAACCGTCTTCCGTCTTTCCCGAAGTTGGACCCCCTGGCTTCCGCCAATGGTGCTCTTGCATCAAAGGCAGGCGATGTACATGCATTCGACATCGTGGCACGTATTTGGAACGACAGCAGATTTAATGACAGGAAACCGGCTGACTTCGTCAATCAATTCGCGGACATAGTTGTGGAACGTTTCCCCTTAGTTTGGGAACATGCCGAGAAATGGACAATCGATATAAACCAGCCGGGGGAAGTTGAGCGTAAATTGGAAGAGCTTGTCTGGTTGAGCTCATTGGTTTACGGGGTCGGCGGTTCGGCACTAAAAGGCTTCCAATCGGACTTTTTTCTGTGCGTGTACTTCCTTTGGACGCATGGATGGTGTCACTGATTGTATACTGGCAGGATGCATATGGTCACTTCGAGCCTTTTCCTCTCTTCTCTAATCGCGTACCTCTCTCCACGGTCCCAAGTCATTCTATTGCGCAGTTATCTCGTCACAGTTCTTATGTGGTGGGTCATGCGTGGTCGACCCGCGTTGAACATCAAGTCTTTCATGACCACCACTTCAGTAGAGCCTTCGGTGCTCACCCCCTACGCGTCGGCCACCACGGAAGCGACCCCGATCCCGAATCCATTCCTGCCCCTCTTGCAATCGGCGGTCACCCATCCCAATGAGCACGTCGTCAAGATCCAGCGCACATTTGCCCACTTTGACGCCCTGTACGGTAGACGTCATGCTGGGTACTTTGAAGGCACGGAGTTGGAGGGCGCAGAGTTACTCGATGGATCCTTGTTTTTGAGGGCGTCTTTGTTGACGGCGGATTACGTTGGCTGGGTGCGCGAGGGCCAAGAACCAAAGCAGTTCAGCTTTCAAGGGTTTTATTCATGAGCCGGGGTTGAATACGCGCTATTGAGTTAATGCTTGATTTTTGTTCTCAGTGGGTGTCTATGTTCATAACGTACGAAGTGGCTGTGCGACAATGCGCCGCAACTTGAAATCGCCGCTCCTAATCTCGGCATTCGGTGAATCAAATAATGGTCGAAGAACGTACGACCGCATCTAACAAAGTATCAGTCCAGCTGCCTGAACACACCGGATTATCATTGCTTGATGATCCGGTGTTCTAAGCATTCTACGGTACTGCCCCACTTTGCTCGATTTAGGGCGAAGTCGATGTGGGCGTACAAATCAGAGCCTTTCATGTCGTGACATTTTGTGTGACAAGGTGATTAACTTGAACGCGTATTATATAATCTGGGTTTGTCATGTTCGCGCGATCATTCCGACTCAGGGGTTCGTTCTCGCACCAGGGTTGCCGAGAGTACACCTCATTTTCAAGTTGATTATTCAGGATTCACATCCCTTGCCTGGTTTGGTGGATGATTGGTGAGCAGATTCATCCTTTCTGCCGCCGGATTGCCTGAGATTCGACTCGATGCGGTTTTCGCGGACATCTTGGCAGCTGATGTCATTGAAAAGGAAGAACCTTGCGGTCTATAAATCCGTGGAAATGCCAGCGGATCATCATGACCATGTCATTCAACGGTACAGCGCAACAAGAGCTTGACGAACTTTTCCCCGTACCGTCCCTCCCACCGTCCCACCTCTCGCCACAAAGACTGCCTGGGGCGGGTCTGGAGTCACTCGCTGCCCTTCAGGATGTCCTCAG
This sequence comes from Tylopilus intermedius, assembly GCA_038091255.1. Lineage (NCBI taxonomy): Eukaryota > Fungi > Basidiomycota > Agaricomycetes > Boletales > Boletaceae > Tylopilus > Tylopilus intermedius. The sequence continues at coordinate 4,557 of JBBPOD010001081.1, read as the reverse complement.
AGACAATCACCGGCGATATCACATCTTCTTCAATGATATGCAGTTCCATAAGTACGCGTGTCTTTATTACATGGAGGATACAGCCTGACATGCTATGCTCAGCCACATCACACATCGCGCGCTCGCGATCTATGCTCTAGGTGGAACAGGGGCTATCATCAGAGACTACTACCAACGTGATGCCAAGATTCAGCGTCCTGCGATTCAATCTCCAGAGCCCATTACCGAAGATAATTTCGTTGAACATTTAGGGGATGACAAGTAAGTTGTCGCGCTCTGCCTTCCGATCGCCCTATTTACACACATGGACAAGGTATTACAGCGGCTATGTCGCCTTCTTTTCCGAGCAGATTTCTCAGAAGGGTGCTGCAAAAACCCTCGAAGAATTCTTCTTTTCGGAGAAATACAACTTACAGAAAGGAAGAGACGGGGGAACCCAACCCGAGATGTTATCACGTCTCTTTCAGGGCCTCGTGCACCCCCTTATCCATGCTGGATACGGAGTCGAGTTTGGTTTGAAAGGCATGCTCGTCGAAGGTGCGATATACCACATATTGTACACGGATGGAGATGCTCAATTGGGCTTCGAAGGTCTCGCCCTGGCGGCCGTCCAGAGCGTGCGGCTATCTTTCACCTCATCCATCTTTACTTCCAGTGCGACAAATCCTCTGGAGAATATTGTGAATCGCCTTTCGGCCTTCACCTTGGACACTCCAGCTACTAGCATTGCTCCGCTTGTGTCCAAGACGGCCGGTGTTCATGCATTCGACATCGCAGCGCGTATACTGAAAGACGACCGATTGAGGACTCGCGAGGCGCCTGCGGACTTGGCAATTCAGTTCAGGAAATCAGCCATTGAGCACCTTCCGATAATTAGGGAATACGCGGAACAGTGGACCGTCGACTTGAACCAGCCGGATGAGATTGAGCGCAAAACGGAGGAACTCGTCTGGTTAAGCTCCCTGGTTTACGGCGTTGGGGGATTGAAGCCGAATGGTCATCAAAGTGACTTTTTCTTGTGAGTAACCTCTTTGATTCGCTTGTAATGTTGCTCAACTCGGTCGTATCTTGGTAGAATGCATTTGGTCACCTCGGGCCTTTTCCTATCCTCTCTGATTGCGTACCTCTCTCCACGGTCCCAGGTTCTTCTCCTGCGTGGTTACCTCGTGATAGTTCTTGCATGGTGGGTCGTACGGGGTCGCCCGGCTTTGGACATCAAGTCTTTCATGACGACCACCTCGGTGGAACCTTCAGTACCAACTACACCTGCTCCAGGAACGCCTCTCACCACGGAAACGACTCCAACTCCGAATCCGTTCCTGCCCATCTTGCAATCGGCGATCGCCCACCCTTTTGATCACGTTATCAAGATCCAGCGCGCCTTTGCACACTTTGACACCCTCTACGGGAGGCGCCAGGCGGGGTACTTCAAGGGTACCGAGTTGCAGGACGCTGAAATGCTGGATGGATCTACGTTCTTGAGGGCGTCCTTGTTGACGGCAGACTATGTGGGATGGGTGCGCGAGGGCAAGGAGCCGATGCAGTTCAGCTTTGAAGGGTTTTATGCGTGATCCGTGGCTTGAATGAACTTGAATGTCAGAATGTATGACCGATTCGCTGTATTACGAAAGGTCAGGTGTACGATACATTGACTTCCCACTCAGATGTAGATGTACTTTAGTCGGTTGATCCAAGCAGTCGACTAAAGGAACATTATCTGGTGTGGGGTGACTATAACTGGGATGGCCATGAGCAGACGGGTATGACTGGAGTGCTGAGTGGCAGTCGCGATGCAGTCACCCTGCGGTGAGTGTCGACTCGTGTCGCTGTGTTTCCCATCTGGCGAGAAATCGCCCGTCGTTTCGAACTCGGCAATCAAGAGATACCCGGTCGGTGAAAACCGTGACGTCATTGCACCTATCCGGCTAGCAACGCTGACTTCAGCTGACCCCTTCGTACAGCTGGTTTGTGGGCATGAGCCGTATGGAAACCATGGTGGCCTTCTGATTATCCTGATTCCTATTCTCTGCCTCAATATCGAGTTACTAGACCAGTGGCTTAGGCTTGCTTTGCCCTCTGCGGCGTGGATCAGTTGAGCGAAATCGGCGCAAACTCAACCACCACTGGCACATGGTCAATGATACATGAGTGATTCCAAGGTTTTCATTACTGAGTGAAATCATTTCACCTGGTTGAGTCGAGCGTACAAAAGGTATTCGCCGAGGCCGCAATACTAAAAAGATGTACAGTCTCCAACAAGTCGACGATGACTTAGTCTGATTAGCAATCTGTAAGGCAAGCAGTAATGTTCGATGACACAATGGAGAGCTGGATCGCACGTAAGGCGCTCCCTCAATATACGAATTAGAGCAGACTGACCGTCACTCAAGGGCATTCTGGTTCACGTCGTTTCATTGGTGTGACCCGACCGATGATTTCATTCACCCAGCGGTGTTGCTTTGGCAGAACATCCTGGCTTTCGACATCCTTGAAGACCACCTCGTAACCATCTTTTGGCTTCACGACGACGGCGTACGAAGAACCACCAAAGTGGAACATTCCCAGGAGTTCTCCAGCGTCAACGTGGGTCGGCTTCCCATTCATACCATCCTTGCTGACTCTGATGTCGATCGTAGACACCTCCATCATTCCGATCCCGATGAATGCCACCAAATCTATGGCAGAGCTCTGGTCCTGCGGCTTCAGGACAATGACCCCACGGGTTGCTGAATGGCAGAGCCAAGGCAAGGAACGCAGCATTGCATCATGGGGATCGCCTTCCGGACGGTCACCATCATCCTTCGTGGCACCATCATCGGGCAGAGCAGCATAGTAGGTTCCAGGCAGTACGGTGGTATCGAGGATCGTAGCCTTGATGGGGCTGTGCCAACGATGGTAGTCCTCAGGTGTCAGCGACCCTTGGAAAACCGATCCGCCGACAAATTTGGGAGCCCACGCGGACAGACTCTCCGCGGTAGTCTGGGGATCACCTCCGAACATGTCATAGAGGGAGTAGTTTTGCCCTTTAAGCCAGAATGTGTCGTCGAGCTTCACATTATGGACTGTGCGGACGATGGTAGACTCGCAGGGATGGTATATGGCGGTATAGAGGTCGGGGACTACGACAGGGCGGAGGATTATGATGTTCGTGATTTCTCTAGTGAAGAATGCGTCCCAAGATTTGTACCTTTCCTGTGCGTCTTCGGGTTTGACACCGTACGTTTGTTCGAAAGATAGCCCTCTCAGGCCGAGTTGCAACGCGTTCAAACCATATTTACCAAACCAACCCGTCAAGCTCGTGTCGAGGGTAGAGTTTGATCCAGTACTCTCGTCCCCGAGGTATTTGCCCCAACCATCCAACAACTTCTTCACCGCGGCGTTAAATTCCTTCTTGCAGAACAGTTGATAACCCGCGCTCGTGTTGATCAGCAGATCCAGTATCACGTAGACGGGTGTGCCCAATGCTTCGCCCATCTCGTTGCCGTGTTCATCCTTGGCGATATAAACACCCGGAGGGGCCGAGAGGACACTGGTGAGAGCTCGCTGCAAGTGCTCAAGATCATGCACGCGGTAATTTTGGCCCGGGGCAGCCCACTAGTGAGAAAACACCTTCAGTCGGGGCTGCCGTTAGCTTCAAGTTGCATCCGACATACTTTGTCATCCTTGTTGACCTGCCTAAAGATTAACTTGAACAGTGCATCCATCGTGTCGTTCTTTCGGATCGTGTCGATGAATTCGGCGACCAAGGCAGTGAGTTCTGGAGTCACTGCAACAGGAGCAGTAGTGCACGGATCTTTGGGAGCGTAACGCCCGACATGCACGCGAAGGAATTCTGCATGAACCTCGGGGTGTGGTTCCAAACTGCCATGGTAAGAGGGACGTTTGGCGAAAGTGGGCATTGTGATAAAGTTGGTGCTGAATTGCAAGACGTACTGTATTGGATGCAGCATCCATCGTCCTTATACTCGCCAAGATGATGCTGCACTGTGGGAAGTAAATCCGGTTATAATCAGTGGAGAAACAACTAATGATCAGTGTCACTCCTCGTTAAAAATCAGTGGCACGAATTGAAAATCAGTGGCACTGATTGCCACTTTTTCCTATGAGAAATCAGTGGCCTCGCCACTGATCTTCAGTGTCATCCCTGCTGAAAATCATGGCCCTTACCATTGATCTTTAATGACATATTCACTGATTATTTACACGCCAGAATGATATTGAAAATATAAATTTATTGGCTAAGCTACGATGATACAAAGGGAGCAACAACACAATATCGGAGAATACTAGGTAACAAACCTTGCCTATTGACCGGGGTTCACGTGGGTATGTGTCAACCATACTCAGGCTGGTATGATCGGGATGCTAGCCATGGCTTCGCTGTCCTGCGGTGTCAGTGCGATGTGGCTTGATAGTGGCATCGTCGTCGTTGTGTCAAGAGTTGTCAGTGTGGAGCTCAGTGAGTGTCATCTGGTGAGAATTCGGCTGAGAGCGTGCTTACTCAGGGCTGATCCAGTACATCCGCTTCCCTATGATGGAATCCACCCTTGAACCGTC
>JBBPOD010001080.1:0-11688 GCA_038091255.1 Tylopilus intermedius | reverse complement strand
GGGACAGACACAAAGCAGTCAACTCCGTCTTGGAGGATTCGTGCACCTGGTACTTCCAATCGGCTCATATCACACAGCGAGTAGACTATGGAGTTCTTCTGGAAGACATGGCGGTCTAAAAGGCCTACCCTCGAAAACGACGCCAAAGGAGCCTTCTCCGATTTTCTTGCCAACGCGGTATTGATTGTCACCCACGATGTCATTCGAGGCATTGGACTGCGAGTGATGCCCCAGGGACGAGGCTATAACATCAGGGGTCGTCATTTAGGAAAGAGGCAAAAAGGGTTTGGAAGAACAGTCCTAGGAAAGGATGCGGGAGGAGTACGCCTACTCGGGCAGCGCGTTATCCTGGTGGGTCAGCGGATCGGAGTCGGAGTTCGCCTGAAAGGGGTAGTATACAGTAGCTACTCACGAAAGGCTACATTCGTGTACGCCTAACCCTAACCCTAGTGTACAATTTGAGCTTCTTCGTCGGGTCTGCCGCTTTGCCGAGGCGGAGTCTGAATATAGGTCAACCTATCCGCCAATCCACTATGACGATTCTACCTCCTTGGGAGATTCTCTGCTTGCCTTCGGCTCGCCAGCCCCTTTGCATGACAAATCTACCAAGTCCTTGACGTCGAAGGCTCATCTTAGCGCTCTTTCTTCCCCCTCTACCACAAATGTTTGCCTGGCGCCATGATTCATTCTCAGGTGAATGACTTCCGCAGATACGCCGTAAGCGAGGCTGTTGGAATCGGGCACGTATCTCCGTTCATGATTTGGCTGGCGAGTTTTATTTGCGGCGTATATACCAAGAGGCTATTCCTTTACATACCATGCTGGTGCAATCACGATGAGTCTACCTCAGCCCGAGGGCACATATTCCGAGTCATGCCATCAGGCACGGGTTCTCTGTTGTTCTAGGTAAGTAACGTCTGAATTCAGTATCTACACAGTTTATATTCACCGCCCTACCTCCGTCCATCTTGCTTGTCTCGTGTGAATATATCGATTTACAGGCATCTCTCCCTCAGGGAACAATGTACGCAACTCACTTTGCCGGCGGAGTTATGTCTGCACTCCAGCTAGCTGGAGCTCCATCTGACCGTTGGCAGTAGTCTCTTTTCCACCATTCTGGTAATCAGCGTTGATTGAGAACGTGGTTCATGGACGACGACGTGAGTACTTCGCGAGGTTACTAGTAGCGGTGCTGATTGTGTTCAAGTTGACGCCGCGCATTCTGACGACCGTGTTCGCTTTCAGTACGGAAACGGGTGATGCCAACGACCACTCGTTTGTCCGAAGACTTCATATTCAACGCGCAATGACCTCTGGTATCAAAGAGGCTAGTTCGTGCCAGCGTGATTATCAAGCACTTTGATCCGAGTCCTTGGTCATGTTTCCGGGTACCAGAACATAATTTTTTTGGGTATTCTCTTACTCGTCCCACGGATATCTTTTCCGCTCATGAGCACGTTTTTGCGCCGCCTTTTGTTGCTCCTAACGCCCAGGCACTGTACAAAGTTAAAGCGACGCGTCAATATCGATCTTCGATGACACATGATCCGGGAACTGATGGGTGGCGTGTTGGTAGCGCTTCACTGGTTTGTCTCCCCTCCTCAGGCGCGCAGTGATCATCATTCTTCTGACAGATTCTGATAGGGCATTATTTCGAGGGCTCAATGGCGGTCCCACCACCTGTCTACCCAGCCATGCGAGGTGGCCGCTGGCACCCTAGTGAGGCTTTTCCTGTGTAGTAGAATTCGGAGTGGATCATCGTTGCAGATCGCAGGCTTTCAACAATGATGAGTATTTGAATCCGTGTCTTGAAGCCCTGAAGTACTACATGGGATGTGACACACTACCGTGTGAAATTTTTCCACGAGGCTCACCTGAATCATCACTGCCACTCAGAGGGCCGGGAGCCGTACCCGGTAAATTGTCAAGAAGAGAGAAAGTGAGTAATTGAGTCGACGGCTAGTTATTTTTTTACTTTTCGTGTGGTGTTAGCGATATGAATGGCTATGCCAGAAGAAGGATTTCTGTGCTTATCCCAAAGGTTCGTAATTCTGGCTTCCTTCTGAGTAACCGTTTAACGGACTCTCTGGAACAGCCGTGTCCCTATCCTAGTATCCTCCCCACGTGAGTTCAGTACCTGTCTCCCTTCTTTCGGGCTCGAGCTGGATGTACGCAATCGTTGCACAGCATACACACTATCACAAAAACACCACAGCCTTCGGTTTCGAAGTATGTGGGCACACTCAACGGTGCGAGATCCTCCTGTCTCATAGGTTCAAATCACCGTTGATTTTGATGGAAGGGTCGACGCCTTATATCCGCACTCCTCTCATTAATTTATGTAAGGCTCGGTTCCAAGTCCAAAACCGCATGGAAAACCATGGGCGCAGCCCACTTGACGGTATAAGCTCTGCGTTAACGGACAATACGACTTCGAGTGAGCTAGCGGTTAATCGTCAGAATAGCTATGGACTACTTCCGTTCGTCACTATCTCGAATGAGCTTGTGACGGAACGAACGAACGCAATGGATGCATCACGACGGCGCCAAGAGAGCCCACGGACGTCTAGAGAGATCTACCCAACCATGATGGGAGCCCGAGGTTCCCCTTGTTATCCGAGGATGACGGGTCTGTGTCAAACCCACGAGTTCTTCGCAAATACCATCAGAGTGCGCTCGAAATGGTGATCAAGACAAGTCGCTATGATAGAGCTGTGGGGTAGGGATCGCATTAAGAGCAAAGGGCTGCTCGGGGCAAGTATAGGGACCGAGGACGATATGGGCGCAAGAGGTAAAAATGAAAACGATTAAAAGAGTGACGTCCAGCTCTGGAGAACTCAGGCGCAATAGGTTTCGACGTGAAAAGTCGCGGTAAAGGCGCTCGCAAAAAAGGGACACGCATGCCTGGGCTGTGAACGTCATCCTCCATCCGATGCAAACGATTCGAAGGCTGCGTACGCACTTCCCCGATCAAAGGATACCAAGTCTAGGCTCCAGCCACGGAGCGCTAGTAAGTTCGCATATGGTCGCGTTAGAATCCATACTGATCTCAACTGTTTCTCATTTAGTAACACGCTCCCTGGTAGTCTTGGCAGTGCTATATCAAACTGATGTCCTCCTGCCAGTGGGAACCTGTCGTGATGGATTGAACTGTCCTGCCATCTCGGCTACATTGTGAGTGGCTTAATCTTCTTGGAATGGAAGGTTGATTCCGCAACCCTGCACACAACTCATGAGAGCAATGTGTCATAGACGTAGTTGGTATCGATTACTAGTGACATGATATTCCCTCCTGCCATTCACAACGGACATACAGCCAATCAGACCATCCAGTCCCACGTCCGTAAATCCAGTAAGCCTTGCATCAAAATTTCCAGCCGCGCGCTCCATGTCAACTGTATACTCACGGCGCCATCCACAGAGCGGCTAATATGAATGGCGGTCCAAGAACTCCTGATCTGTGGCTCCGGCCCCCGGAAGATATATACGCCACGGCTTCGATTTAAAGAGCTGTGATACTATCGTGATGATCCACGACGGGAACCCGCCTCTACCTCCTGGACCTTCATACAACTTCCCTACGCGCTCTCGGGCTATAACGAACTCCACCGCGCAGATATGTCGATTAACTTAGAAGTAAGTTGAAGCTCGTTCTGATGCGCAGAGCTTGCTGAATGAAGGACACTCAGGCGGACGAGGCACAACGCGGTCATTGCAACGACGGGTACAGCCCTCATGCGACCCAACTTCAGGCCATAACGAATCCCCCTGATCCGCGCCAGTCGCAACATGGCCAATCTGACTCCCAAGCAATGGTCCAAATTCAACATAATCAATACAATAGCTACCAGCACAACGGTCATATGAACTCCCAATCGTCCACGTTCGTCTCTGCTTCGTTGCCCAATCCACACGAGCAACATCCACGGGAGGGATTTACGCTCTCAGTAACATACTCTGCAACTTCACCATCCTCGTCGCCACACCTGCCGCTCAATAGTTACGGTGGCGCAGAATACAACCCATACGATGAGCAGCAGATATACGCGCCTGGCCCACGCCCGCAGTCGCAATTCGAACTTGCCTCGTACAATAGCCAGGGAAGTAACATAGGCGCCGGCGACGCGTCTGTTTTACAGAACGGCAGTTTTTCCCCGCGCAGCACCATGGTTGGGAGTCTTACCCCGGGCGCCGATGACGCTCCATCGGAGACCAACACCTGGAACGGGCAGGCACCGCAGCGCGCTCCACGGCGGCACAACACGATCAAAACAGTCGAGCTTCTCAACGGAAACTTCGTCCTCGACTGTCCGGTACCCTCGGAGTTGCTTGACAGGTGTACTTTTCGCAACGATCGGGAGTTTACGCGCATGCGGTACACCGCGGCGACCTGCGATCCCAATGACTTCAGAGATGCAAAGTTTTCGCTGAGACAGTCCTATTATGACCCGCCAAGACGCACGGAATTGTTCATTGTCATAACGATGTACAATGAGAACGAGGTGCTATTTTGCAAAACCATGGAGAGCATCATGAAAAATATTGCCAAGTTGTGCAAACGGGACCGAAGTAAGATGTGGGGAAAGGAGGGGTGGAAGAAGGTAGTCGTTTGTATCGTTAGTGACGGGCGTCAAAAGATTAAACCCCGCACGTTGAACGTCCTTGCTACTATGGGTGTATACCAAGAAGGTATAGCTAAGGTACGCACATTGAACGCTGGATTGGCTTGAGCTAATGGGCACAAAGAATATGGTGAACGGCAGGGAGGTGACGGCCCACATCTATGAGTATACCACTCAGAGTAAGTGCCGTACAAATTACTATGTATTACATCCTGACAAGTTGCAGTCTCCGTCACGCCCTCGATGGAGATTGAGGGCGCAGAGAAGGCAATAGTCCCTGTTCAGATAATTTTCTGCCTTAAAGAACGGAACCAAAAGAAGATCAACTCCCACCGCTGGTTCTTCAACGCTTTTGCGCCGATCCTCAACCCGAACGTTTGTGTGCTCCTCGACGTTGGTACGGTTCCAGGTCCCTCATCCATATACCATCTGTGGAAAGCTTTCGATGTCCATCCCAACGTTGGTGGGGCATGCGGAGAGATTGTGGCCGAGAAGGGCAAATACGGACAACACCTGCTTCACCCACTTGTCGCAGCGCAAAACTTCGAGTACAAGATGTCCAATATCCTGGATAAACCTCTCGAGAGCATATTTGGGTATATCACCGTCCTGCCTGGCGCATTCAGCGCATATCGGTACAGAGCTTTGCGGAACGAAAAGGGTGGAGCTCCACTGGAGAAGTATTTCTTAGGAGAGAAGATGAATGGTGCAAGTGAAGATATATTCACTGCGAATATGTATCTCGCCGAGGATCGGGTAAGTAGTCAGTGTTATTGAGATCCGGTTGCTCATGGATACACTAGATATTATGTTGGGAGTTGGTCTCGAAGCGGAATGAATCATGGCTCTTGCACTATGTCAAGTCAGCATACGCTTATACCGACGTTCCAGACGGCGTTCCAGAGTTGATATCGCAACGTCGACGGTGGCTCAATGGATCCTTCTTCGCAGCGGTGCACAGTATTGTCCATTTTAGCTACATTTACCGGTCTAAGCACTCCTTCCTTCGCAAGTTTTGGATACACATCGAAATGCTCTACCAAGTCTATAACCTGATCTTCTCTTGGTTCGCCCTTGTAGGTGCTATCGTCCATCGTTCTGAATCATCTTACAATGTGACGTGGAACTTCTTCTAGGGGAATTACTACATTTCCTTTATCATTCTGACGCAAGCAATGGAATACTTACTCCCGGTCTTCCATTACCCCAATCTCGTTCTCCATTATTTTTACCTGGGGCTTCTCATCATGTGTTTCATTCTTTCACTAGGCAATCGGCCACAAGGTTCCAAGGTTGCGTACACCCTGGCTATCCTTGGGTTTAGTTTGATCACGATATACATGACGGTGCATTCCATATCCTTCACTTTTCACACATGCGTGCTGAAAGCTGGTTAACAGGCCTCTGCAGCCCTTCTCGCTTACAAGGGCGTCGAGAACGTTGCTTTATCTGAGGGTCGTGCCATCGAACTCAAAGATTTCCTTGCGAATCCGCTCATCCGCAACATCGTTCTCTCAGTTGGGGCTACGCTCGGGCTTTATATCGTTTCATCGCTTTTATCCGTACGTACTCGCCGAACATCTGACCCGTCGAAATGACTGATGAAGTATCTAGTTTGAACCATGGCACATGATTACTTCTTTCATACCGTATCTTTTGATGGCACCATCGTACATTGCGGTCTTCAATGTGTTCGCTGTACGTGCCTGCCATTTTGTTCCTCGAACGACGTGCTTAGAGCTATCTCGAGTTTGCAAACGTTCACGACGTGTCTTGGGGAACAAAGGGTGACAACAAGGCTTCCACTGACCTTGGCGTCGTCTCTGTCGGTAAGGGAGGGAACAAGGTCCAAGTTTCTGTGGTGGAGGAAAAGGATATCAATGCTGCCTACGAAGAGGCCAAAGCCACTTTACGTGGCAAACCGCCAAAAGTGAAGGAAAAGGTGGACCCTGCGACACAGCAAGAAGATTACTACAAAACTTTCCGGACGAACGTGAGTCATGACCACATGAACTATCGCCATGGTGGCTAATTTGTCTCTGAAACCTGCAGGTGTTGTTGTTTTGGACATTGAGCAATGTTCGTTTCCTTCCTTTGTGAGCAATAATAGTGTTGTGCTAAAAAACCTATGAAGGCTATACTAGCGGTCATTGTCCTGTACGTGTCCTGCTCTGCCTCCTCTGCATGAACTCACCGCATTTTGGCACAGATCTGTGATACCAACCCTAATAGGCCCGATTTTCCAGGAAGTCTACATGACTTTCATCTTATACTCTATCGCGGGGCTGGCACGTAAGTGGTTTTCTTTGAGTACATTATGCATCATGCTCAGATGTCCGACAGTCATCCGCTTCCTTGGGTCGACGGCATATTTGATCGTGCGCCTGTTCGCTGGGGAGTGAGCGAGCGAGGATGATGTCTGTCTTACTTTGCTCAGAAGTGCAAAGGAAATTCAAATAATGTTTCTAGGTCCACCGTGACAGTGTCGTTTGGTATAAGGCTCATGATTCTGTTCGTATTTATGGGGTTGTGAAATATAGGGTACTTTGCTGCTAGATGGCGTCCAATGGGAGTCGATAGCAACGTTTGAGACCTATTTTGCGCGGGATCCGTAGAAGCTGGCGCACACTAGCATCAGGGCCGAACACACGGGCACCTGAAAGAGGACGTACATTCCCGCTAAGTAATCTTTGATTGTGTCCATTGAGGCCGTCAGGTTTCAGTCATTATTCTGAAATTGGTACTGAAGACCCCGTGATGACTTGATGGATGGAACGAACACTGAAGAAAACGCAATGAGCCCGCCTGCCTCCTTATATATTTAGAACCGAACCACCTTCGATGCGCGATGCTCCTTAAAATCCACTCCAGGTACCCCATAACGGAGAGAAGACTATCGTCACGGCAGAACCACGTGAACATCGCAATCAGGGCTTTCTCAAGCGCCTCGTGATCCGCTTTATCGATGTAACACGCGTTAGTCCATGATGTCCAATGCAGCCGCGCGATCCTGCAAAACATTTCGCTCGCCACTTGTGCGAGAGCATTGCGTGACAATAGCAGGTTGAAAAAAAGTCGTTGATGTGGACATCGAGGTGGATCGACCTACATTAATGGAGGAAATAAACTCGTTGAGGGCAAGAAGTGCTTCGAATGACGCTGCAAGTTTGTCGCAAAGCCAGTCTGTTGATGAGCACTAGTGGCAGGCTACGAATAGTTTCCCTCGTGGTGCTGAAGAAACGCTGGGAGAGGATCAATAGATGAGCCTCGACCTCCCTGAAAGCATATCAGCTCTATGGCTTGGAGACGCGGTGTCGACGAGTGCTAAACTGCGCAATACATGAAGGAGCCTACCTTGTTCTGTCAACGAGTACCTCTCCCTAAGTTCTTACTGCGGAGATCTCGTGGTGAGCCTGGATTGAACGAACGAGGAACTGAGTGGTGCGAGCTGGCATCGTGCTGCTCGCTATTCATGGTACCCTGATCCCAAGCTTATCTGAAGCAGGGTTAGAAAAACAACGCCTACAGGTTACGCTATACAACTCACTGGAACAGAGTCTGACTGCTCGTCGATTGTGGATGCCTGCCTTGCGCTCGAGAAAAATCCATGGCGTCCGTTGATCTTGAATATTGACTTGTGGATTGGACGACGTGTCGACACCCGTTTTCTCTGGTCAGGCGTGACGGACCCACTAGGCTGTTCCTTAGAATAAGGTGTTGAGCGAAGGAGTAAGCAAGTGTTGGTTTATTACCATCACACAGTGCCAGTCATCATTGACATGACACCGCCTCGACAGCGACGGCCCGGGATATCACCAGGTCCCTCTTGGGCTGTTCTCTCTGGTATGTTCGCTCTAAACATCCACCCAATACCCTGACCGACGGTCAACGAGAACCCGCGAGCAGCTCGCCGTCCGCACGGACCGACCTCGACGTCGACATGGGCGACAATGAATCCGAACACGACTACGGTGACCAACCCCGAGTTTCTATCATCTCAAAACGCAAAGCCCCCGCAGACACATCGCCGACAGCGCCACGCAGACCTCACAAGGTGCCACGGTTGGATCTGAGCGGGGATCCCAGCATAGCCTCCTCCTCTTCGTCGACCACACCCGCGATCAGGAATGGCGCGCGCACACAGCCCGCGTCGTCGTCGACGCAGAAAAACCCTAAAACGCCTTTCAATCTGGACCGTGCAGGCGCACATCGAACGCCGAGTACTAGCAGTGGCACGTCTACCTCAGACTTTCCCCGGATGCTGTCGCAGATGGTCCACAAAACCAATATGCGCGACAGAGAGAGGGAGAGCGAAAAGCAAAAGGCACAAGGACAAAGACAGGGTGGGGTAGCGCCCCGACAAGGGCCATCGGCACCGGCGCGCAAGCAGCCGGCGCCGACGAGGAAAGTGACGACGTCGAGTCTACTCAAGACAACGCAAAGCTCGAGTACGTCCCTTTCTTCTGCTTGTGTTGGGCTCTCATACTCATTCATGTGTTTATCGCGTGTTTTGGGTGCTGTTCGCTGCATCGTGCCACTTGACTCGAATCGACATAGCAAGGGACGACTCGGCCCCATGGACGCGTATCAGACCCAGACTCAAGCGTATGCCACCATCTTTCTCGGTTTTACTTCGAGTTCATCTCTCTATTCAGAAAAACGCACGAATTACAATGAAGAAATGGCCCGCACACGCCCTCTCGACGTGGCGAGAAATCGAGGTGGCGACATGATCGAGCTGACTGATTCGAGTGATTCGCAACGTCGACGCCCCGGTCCTTCACAACCATCTGTCGCGGCGAACAAGGACGATCCGATCATCATTACCAGCGGTTCTGAAGACGATCTAGGGGCGATCCGGCCGACGCAGCGGCGAAAGAGTGGGACACAGGACAGGACAGCAAATCGAACGCGGGCGCCACCCCCTACGGACGTGGAGGTGATTTCGATTCCAGACAGCGATGAGGATCTGGACGTGAGGGGTGCTGTGGTGGCTTCCACGACTCAGATCAATCCACCACCCCCCTCGAGGGCCCCAGCAGCGCCACGTGCACCAGAACCAGCACCAGCACCGGCTGCCGTTCCCGCATCTACATCCGCTTCGACTTCTACACGAGTACCTCCTTCAAGACCCCAAAATACACAACAAGACGATGATCCTTCTTCCTTTGCTCCTCCACATGATGACCTTGAGGATCCATTCAGTAACATGGATTTCGACACCGCAGGCGACGACGCCGACCCGAGTGACGCGTTGGACGGGTGGGACAATCTCCATATCGGGCCGCCGTTGGCCACGTTGCCAGATCCTATCCCATCCCGTCCTGCAGTTGTGGCTACGAACGAACCAGAGAGGGAAGAGGCTATGGACGAGTTATTCGATTCGTACGTGAACATGGATCAAGTTGGAGAGAGCGAGGATCGAGCAGCGCCTTCAGGGGCAGAGGACAGGACCATGGAGGGTGAGGCAGCCGGTAGCGTCAAAGTGACTGGAAACAAGGCCCGACCCAACGACGCAGACGGCGATGCGCATATTCAAAGCCTCGAGGATGGCGAGCTGGACCCGAACGACGCACCACCGCGATCGGCAATTTCCCGGGCGACACCAGAGGACGGGGAGATCCGGAGCCAGGAAGTGAGCGCACCCAAGGAAAGTCAACCACTGCCGAGCGTCGTCTTACCGCCCCGCGTGGCGACCCAGCCCTCCACAGCCCTCTTTCTATTCTCGTCCGCGTCGGCCAGCCCGCGTTCGTCCGTGTCGGGCGCGAGCGCAACGCAGCCGCCTGATCGGACGAACGCGCTGGTCATGCCGGACATTTCATTGTACAAAGGGGTGCGGTTCAAACGACCGATAGATGCACGCGAAAACCCGTTCTTTTCGCGAGCGTTGAATGGTGCATCGCAGTCTAGCAGGGAGAGGGAGAGAAGTGGGTCGGGTAGCATGGACACGCCCTCGCGCGCTGGTGAGGTGCGACATCAGGGCGCGAATACTGACATGGAGGTGGATACTCTGCCTGCGCCGTCGAGGGCATCAGACGAGGCAGCCGCTCCATCGCCACCTGCGTTACCGCAACAATCAGAACAAGTACCTGCGGTTCCGGATACGCGGAATACGTCCACTACAGCGCCGGTTCTGGCAACGCCCACCATGGCGTCAAACGCGACTACTATCAACGACGCACCACCCCCATCTACGCAACCGACCCCATCGTCCACACCAGCAACGCCGTCCCACCCCCCAGCAGCAACACAACCCCTTTCCAGTCGGCCGTTCATCGCACCCCCGCGCGTACCCCGCCCGAACACGCCGATGTCGTTGGCCGAGGTGCTCAACGACCTACGTTCCCAACAGCTGCAGACTGCCAAGCAGGAGCTCGAGCTCGCTCGAAAACCACGCACCCCACGTACGTCACTGGATGAAGGTGCCGCGCCGCGCGCAGATGAGACGGGTGGAGCAGCAGCCGAGCTGGGGACGCCGATTCAGACGACGAAACCGGTGGAGCGTACGCCGAGTTTGAACGATTTGAGGGCGTTGTTGGCGAGAAGGCATGCGGGCACGACAAGTCCGTCTGCACGCGCAGCGCAGCATGCGCCGCTTACACCCACGCCCGCGGCCAGAGATAGGCCGACGTCGCAGGCACCACCCTTGCCCGTCGCAGTACCTACGACACACGTCGTGCCCGCGTCGGCGACCAAGCTCAACGACGGGCCAAAGTTACAGGCATCAATCTTTCCCGTCGCAGTGCCAATACCAACACCTGCGCCCATGCCGACGACCCAGGTCAAGGACAGACCGACGCCGCACGTGCCCACCTTGCCCGTCGTGGGACCTCCATCTACACCTACGCCAACGACGCACGTCCTACCTGCGTCGACGATCAAACCCAAGGACAGACCGAGGTCGTACACGCCAACCTTGCCCATCGCGGTACCGCTGCCTGCGCCCACGTCGACGACCCAGGTCAAGGACAAGCCGACACCACACGCGCCAACCTTGCCCGCCACGGCACCTACATCTACGCCTGCTCCAACGACGCACGTCCTACCCGCGTCGACGATCAAGCCC
>JBBPOD010001079.1:0-11695 GCA_038091255.1 Tylopilus intermedius | reverse complement strand
TCTCAATGCCCTATCAGAAGGTGGGTACATCGGGCAATCTTGATTGTTGATGCCAATGAGGATGTTTTCAGGTTGGATAGCCGATAGCAACAGGCAGCACCAAGAAACCATCAATGCTGTCCGCGCCACTGCGAACGAGCAGGTCTCTTACAATCTACAGGGTGTACGTAACATTTGGCCACTCCTTTGACGTAGCTAACGTCGATTTCTATAGTACTTGGACGAGTTCAGCAAGGCTCTTGCCACTGAGGTTCGCATGCTCTTGGGCAAAGTTGGCAAGCGGCGTGAGGAACGTCGCAACATCCAACAGTAAGCGATCACCCAAGGAATTTGAACATGGAATACTCAACTCTTTTGCAGTGAGCTTGGATACTTGATGACCATGAAGTCGAAGTATGGTCCCGGCGGAGAGTTTGATCCCGAATGGTTTGTTTATTTTGTTCTGAATCCACTTGCCTTTATCCTCATAACCCCACAGGAAGCCACTGATGGTGCCCCTGCCACCATCACCGCCTGAGGACATGCCGCCAGCTCATTCAGCCCGGTGCACCGTTCCCCAGCGATCAAGCCGTCGATCTCGGAAAAGGTCGGAAGTTCCTCCTCCCGAGCCAGTCCCCGAACAAAGACAACATTCATGGGTTACGTGGCAGCGTGAGTTTGGCTGTGATTGATGTTCATATCTTGTACGCTGGCGCCGACCCCGCCGTCCGTCGAACCTACTTTGCTTGTTCCCGACCGCGGTAGCCCTGGTCTGTTCGGCCCTCGTTCACCCCGTGATTCATACCGCGGTTAAATTCTTGCATCGTGAGCAAAAAGACATCTCACGACAATACTCATCATGCTACTACATGACATCTAACGACTACTTTATGGCTTTGGATCTAACTGATTTTTTTTCTCAGTTCTTTCTCCGTTCATTTCAGTTCGTCACTCATTCACATCTCGTGATCTCGACTTCCTCACAAACCGGTGAACTGCAGAGCCAAATGGCAGCTACCCTTCCTCGGATAACGTTCAGCGAAAGGAAGAAAAGTGATCGAAATCAATAGTCAAGGTCTCCTATGGTCGGTCGCGTTCCTCGTCAATGAGAGTCACATCATTAACGCTGGCAAGGAAGGCAAGACTCGGCGTTGGCGGGTAGAAGATGGCAAAGAAATTGGGATGGACCTTGCCCAGCGATGAAACGTGAGAAGGTTCAGGGTGTCTCCGAGTCTTGACCGCAGCAATAGCCTAGGTGTGTGTATGTACTAATAGAAGACACCTGATCGTTTGTGTCGTTTGTGAGAATAGATTCGGGTCCAGAATCGGGACAACCTCATACCAACTCTCTGGACGGAACGGCCATGATACACGCAGTGCTGATCTGTCAGTAATCTTTTCGCACCCGTTCTCACTGTCTGCTCGACGTCAGTCAACACCTCTGGCAATCCTAGGCTGATCAAGTCCTACACGCCCCTTCACCAGTCACCCCAGATCGTGTTGCAAGGGATATTTTCCCTCATCTCGGTCCGACAGGCCGGGTGGTGCAACTTTTTGGATGCACCTGAGCTCGAGGTGTTCCTCGGCCCCAAGGGCGACTCGGACGAGCGATGTCGTGGTATACAGGAATTACGCGACGCTCTACTTCGTCTTCGCCGCGGACGGTGCGGAGAGCGAGCTAGGAATACTTGACCTGATTCAGGTAAGCACCCAACACACCGTTCGCGGCGGTGACGAAAACGCTGGGAACCCCAAGGTCTTTGTGGAGGCGTTAAACCGTGCGTTTGAGAACGTCTGTGAACTTGATCTGGTGTTCCACTTTGACGAGGTGGGGCTTTCACAAAAAAGGGGGTGACGGCAGGCTGATCAGTCAAGGTTCATCACATCCTTGCGGAGGTTATCCAACGGGGGCTCGTCCTCGAACTTGAAACCAACGTGGAGGAAATCAGCAGCTCAGGTGGGTACATTAAACTTTTTTGGTCACGGTTGTGGGGGGATTTTTGAATGTCGAGTTCGAGGTGCCTCGCTTATCAGATAAATGTCCCATCGTCTGAATCGTCATATACTGACATGGCATGTAGCGAAAGCAGCATCCAAGGCATGAAAGGACTCGTTCATTTCAGCAAATCCCTTGCATTGGGGGCTGCCGTGGGCGGCGCTCGCAATGGACAACTTACCGACACCGCTGGGGTGACAAATTAACGGGGGTAGGTGGACGATCGTAGTATCGCATGCATGTGCAACGATGTCGGGCAGCCCTACTACGCCGTAAGCCTATTCCTCCTACCTTGTCTGTCCATTCACTGATCACGTCCATACGGTATGGAGGTACTATTGGGCTTACGGCCTTGGCTGAAGTCCAGGTACGTCGCCAACCAGTCGCATCCCGAGTGCTTGGTTGTGACTGACTTCCTTTTTGTCATCCTCAGCGATGCGGTGGGTTCAAATGGATGTAAGGTCGTCGGGCATAGTTGGGAGGTGGTGTGGATGGTGCAGGTACGTCCGTCGTGACGCCACGGCGCCGCTTGTGCTGAGCCGCGTCACGGTGGTATCCAGTTAGCACCTTCATTTCGAGTAGTTTCAACTTGCGACGCGGTGCGCTCGTTGCGCCGTCCATCTCTCATCGTCAACCATCGTGTTCGACGCGTTTTCAATTGGTTTTGCAGCTTAAATCGACCTCGACGCGTCCCAATTCGATCTGGCGGCCCTCAACACTTTTATTAGGTGTGCTTTCCTCATCCCACTGTTTCAGCCGTTTGCGCTGCCATTTGGCAGCTCCTTCGGCACCATTCTGACGTCCTCTTAACGTCTCGATGGCTCTGACGTGTTTTTGGCGCCCTCCCCTCGCCCTGGATGTTTCTGTGTCCTTACGACTTCCCCATTGGCCTGCAATGACACCCTTCATCCAAGACTAGCACGAGGTGATGACACCACAACGGTCACAACGCATGCCACGCGTCCAACCTTTGCCAGCAACAACGACGAGGTCAAGGGCACATCAATATTGACAATGCAATGCCCCCGGTCATTAGTCGAGCGCAGGTAAGCAAGTGGCCTGTGCCTCTTTCCGCTCCGCCCCCACCTCGTCCGTCCACTGGCAGTCCTGCTGGACTCGGCCCACGAGTGCACTCCTTTGCACTCCATTTCGTCGCACCCACTGCCCTGCCACCATCTCTCCATCGGGAGCCCCTCAGACACCTGCTGCGAGGCATTCTCGCCCGCACCTCATACCACCCTCTCTCACCGGCTCCTCAGCTTCTCTCCCTTTCCTCTCCATCTCGCCTACGCCCGCGCACGACCGAAGCAATGGCCAAAGATGCAACTCGGAGAAAGTTAGTGACATACTCTTTTTTATTTTGAGTATGCTCAACTCTGCAGGCGACCTGGTCGGATCGCCCTTTGTCTTACGATTTCGCGCTGCTAGTCTATCAAACCAGCACACAGCTTGAAAGCCGGTAATTCCTGTTCGCGCCACAAGCTAGTAGTATTCAGTCGAGAGTGTAAACTGTGTAATGTGACAGCGCTACGATATGAGCCGTTTAAATTTTCTCTGCCGTTATCTCGCAAAGCGATGTAGACTACCCCAATACATTCTGTGCTCACGAATGGGATCTCTTGCAGCCCGACGCCGAACTATTTCCCCGAAGAATCATGATGTTCTCTGGCGAATAGTCGCCAATCCAGGCCGTGAACGTCGCAACACAGTATCGACCATCGAGGCTTCGGACATGCCAATGATTCGTGGTTGCGGTCTCCGTTGCTGCTGCGAGCATGACAGTGAACAAGCCTGCCGGTGAGGTATTCGGATCTCTGTGAGCGGTCTGTGGGATATCCTGTGTGACACCGGTTTTAGTCACGGTTGTCCCTGCTGAAAGTGTCGGTGAGCAAATGTCTTCCTCCCAGTCTTTGCAGCCTTACCTTCCATTGTAAGTAAGTACGGCACTGTCTAGTTGTGAACCGACGACTCCTTCGTCCGAGTCGGGCCTGCCGCTTTGCCGAGCGGAATTCGACAGTACTTTGCCAGCGTGAGAATTCATCGCAGATGATATCAAACGACATAGTCCATCCTAGTAATGTATTATGATTTATCTTGACCAGTCGTTGATACTGACATGAATTCTACTAGTATCGAGGCCGGCCTATGCCGGATCGTAGTATATAATGCCCACTCGTCTTCAAGTTGGCTCACGCCGGTGCTGCCCTATATCCACCTCGCTCTCTGCCCTTTAATTCTGCTCACCACAATGCCGACCGACAGTGAGGAGGACAGCGGAACAACAGGCCACAAGCGTCGATCCCGGGCCAATGCCTTGGAGCTCGGCCCAAGAAAGAAACTGTGTGTATTAGCACAACGAAACGGAACGTGTAAGCTGACTATAATCCCAGTACAACACAGGATCCTCTCGTACATCGCGGTCGACACTTTGGTCGAGTGGTCCACGCTTTTTGTAACGTCCAAACTTTGCTTACCAACGGCATCATCTTAATGTCCGAGGGGTCAAATGATGCCAATGAAAACCTTAGTGCCGTGTGAGTGACTCGGTTTCTCTCCAGTGAATGTTTGCTAATCACTTGTGCTCACCAGTGAAAGGTTGGAGTTCAGGATATTTCGAGAACTACTCCGAATGGTACCAGGTATCGAGGCACGCCTCCGGGAGTCATCGGAAGAGGACGTGATAGCCGTTGGCGAACTTGTAATGACATGTCCATGATTGGCACCTCGACTATTGTGGCTAATGACAACCTTTAGATACAGAAAGGCGTCAACGGGGGCCGCGCAGACGATACGAAGGGTATGAAAGGGGCAATTGTCGACTGGATCACGCCGAAGGGACAAACATTATCTCCACATATCCCCCGCAACGTGAAGTCTTGTCGAGGATTCAATCATGAGCGCACAGGGGCTCTCCTTTGCCCGGCGGGACTTGACTGGGGAAACGCTGAGTAGGAGCTTTCGGTTTCCGGTTCTTCCCATCTGACCGAGTCGATGCCTACATCAGGAAATTTTTTAAAAGCTGATATTTCCAGGCAAATATGATCTAACATTTACCACCTAAATACAAGTGGATAAACATATATACTTCATTTTCTAATACTAGGCATACTGTTAATGAACAAAGAATTGGTTATAGTCCTTGGCAGATATTTTATTTATTATTATTTCAAATTCAATATGACATGCAATGGATCATATTTTTGTCATTGTGATATTGATTGATAACATCTGTTAATGTGAAAAACATAATGATTAATACCTGCTCAAACAGCACTCATAATGATATTGAATAACATTCTTTATTCAACTAATATCATAGTGGCCACAGCTTGATCAACTTTGTACACAAGTTACACTTAATGATAATACAATATCATTTGTTTGTCATGATTACCAAACTATATCAACTATCCAACAAGGTGAGACTCAAATGACAATGATTGATCATATTTTTCATGATCATTTATGCTATACAAGGTAATAGTGATGTGCACCATGATGGCTCAGGCTTATCAGATCTGAAAGCCATGCCAGGCCTGGCTTGGCCTAATGCCTGGCAGTGTAATCCAAGGGAGGTGAGGTGGCATGAGGGTGATGCAGTGAGGGTGAGATGAGGTGAGGCAAGAACAGGTACTACACACTGCACAAGCACAAGCACAAGCACAATAGTGAGCATGCATGTGTAATTACGAAGTTTTTTGTTGCGTGTTGTCTACTATTTGTGCCCATGCTCGTGAGTGAGCAAGGGCAACCCAGAGCACAAGGATAAGGGAGAGGGAAAGGGCCAACCCCATCATCCATGGCTGCACCATCACTGTGCACAGCTGCAAACGCAAACACTAATACATGTTCATAAAACCAATACAATAACAGTTGCTCGCAGTGGCCATCCTACGAAGACAGGACAATTTCATTTTGTTCCGTAATTGGTAAATGTATCTCCCGCTTCAAGGAAGAGCTTCGTCACGGTGGAGCCATCACACCACACAAGGACTGGCAGCAATGGTGTCAGTTTCACCCGAGTCCATCAGTGAATGAGTAAAGAAAGACACCACCCACCCATGACGCCAGGTCAGAGATCCCACTGGCAGTTCTTGCAGATGATCTCAACGAGCTCTTCATTCGACTTTTTGCCAGTCTTGCCACAGGTGTCAACGTAGATAGACAAGGGCTCAGCAACACAATAGCATGGGCAACTGCATGAGAGCACGGCGGGCAAGGCCAGCGGCAACCAAGGACTTGGCTGAAATGGTCTTCAGCATGGTGTTCACCCAATGCGTCGAAGTCTCGCACCAATTCAGCGAGCCGTGTAAGCGGCTGAGAGATCGCCTTTGAAGGAGCCCTTGCCAGAGAAGGCACCTCCACCATGAGCTCCCCAACCACCATCATGATAGGTGTCGACAATAATTTTTGGGCCAGTCAAACCAGCATAACCCTGGGGACCATTGATAATGAAACGGCCGGAAGGCTGAATCTAATGACTTTGTCAATATTATTCTACTACAAACAAGGAATGAGCATACATGACAGATGGTGCGCTCGTCGAGAAGATTGGCGGGAATCACCCCCTTGACGATCTTTTCCATGACCTCCCCACGAAGCTCTCCTCGGCATGCTGCATTGAGATAACAACTTGAATGTTGCCAACACGGAGAGAGGTCATGGCGCCGCCCTTGCTTTCGTACTCGATGGTGGCCTGAATCTTCGAGTCAGGGCGGAGCCAAGGAAGTAGCCCAGAGCAGCCAGCAGCTGCCATAGCTGCGTTGAGCTTACGAGTCAGCATAATCGTCAAGGGCATGTATTCCTCAGTCTCATTGGTAGTATAGCCGAACATGATGCCTTGGTCACCAGCACCATGCTCCTCCAGAGAGCCGTGATCAGACCCTAGGCGATATCAGGGCATTGTTGTTCAGTGGCCACAAGAATGTTGCACGTCTTGTAATCAAAGCCTTTGAACGAGTCATCGTAACCCATCCGTTTGATGGCGTTGCGAATGACTTTTTGGTAGTCAAGCTGGGTCTTGGTTGTAATCTCGCCCAAGACCATGATCAATGCCGGCCTTGGAAGCTGTCTCGCAGGCAATCTTTGACCAAAGGTCTTGAGCGAGATGGGCATCGAGCTAGTGAACTACGTAAGAAGGCGGTCTCAACGTATGGGATACGTGGTACTCACAATAACATCGGAGACCTGGTCGCAGATCTTGTCTAAGGGATGTTAGCGGCGGACGGCAGCGAATATCGCGCCAAACATACCTGGGTGACCTTCACCGACGGACTCGGAGGTGAAGAGGAAGTGCCCAGGGGCGAGAGGGGCGTGCGCTACCGTTGTGAAGACATTTGGAACGACAGAAGGTAGGGAAGAAACAAGAAGGGCTTGAACTCGCTTCCAAGCTATTCGTCTCTTCTGTAGGCCTCACACGGCAGCGTGCAAGAGCTTGCCATCTAAAGAATTGAACATCAGGACTTGGTCAGGATGGTCAGCACCATAATTAGGCCAACGAGCGTACCGCAATGGGAAATCGAGAAAGTAGTATAGGACCTGACTCCATGCCGAGTAGGTCAGTAGAATGGTCGACATCTGGGGACGACTAGGTAAGAGACCGGGGGAGGACAGCGAAATCCTCGACGCAGATGAAAGATGTCGGCATCTGCATTGAATATGATCCAGAATCATTAAAAGCGCGACAGTACCAACTCACCACTTAGATTGAGTTCGCGCATGTTGACCGCCTCAGACTCGAGTCCAAAGGGTCGTATTTTGCACGCTTTGCTTATGATATCTACACCCTTGTTGTCCTGTGTGCTACCCATGTCAGCTCCCCAGTCTTCGGCAACCTCCAATTGGGATATATACCATGTCTGGACTCGTGGTAGGTAACCGTACGGTCTGACAACATGGGCATCGCCGCAGCAGGGACCCGAGAATAAACGTGAAAGTATGTGGGTTTGCCCGCGATCCTGCATGGCGCAGTCTTTGCATTGAAGCTGAAAAGCTTTATTCATCTTCTGAGAGAATCACGGTGGTGCTTCTTGCGGAACGATGAAGGAGGAATGTGCCGGCGTCCGAGTTGGGTTTGCTGTTCGGTAAGGCATCAACTTCCCCGGAGGAAGCGACGTGTGGTCAGCGTAGGCTTGTGACACAGCAAATGAGACGGGTTGGACAAGGAAATAAAAACAAGCAGACCTCCGGAAACAATAGATCCGAACCTGTACACTAGGAATTAAACAGGAGGGCAGTTCAGACATCAGAAGACTCACATGACGGGTTTGTCGGGTTTGTTCTTGAAGTACCTATCCCAGAGAGCACTGAACCCGGGACCCATCTCTTTAAGTTCTTCTTCAGTAGGATGGATCTGTATCGGAGTTGACTCGTTTCCCAAACAAAACACAATGAATGACCGACCTTGAACCCTGCATCAATGGCGTTGGAAAACAAGCGTGCTTTCTCGGGACTGATTTCCCATTCGGAGAAAATCTAGCAGTCGAGTTAGTTTGATACGAACGGGTCTTCGGCGACTCTTCGCTTTACCTCCTTCTGAGTTTTCTCGCCGCCGCGCAAGAAGTCATCGATAGTAATACTCTCATCAGAGACACGGTAAACTGTTGTAATGATTAGCAAGCACAATAAGCACAACGGAGACAAGATATCCTTCAGAAGAGTGGTTGCCTTGAAGTGATACTCACCTTGCTCGCTCAGCGCATGGTATCGTCGCGATCATTCTGGTTCACGAGTAGCTGCGAACATCGTCAATGATCTCGTACGGAGGGCAGGACGTTCGTGCTCACTTTGGCACAAACGCAGACCTTGCTTGCAGCCGATATAATGGACCAACCGAGGAATGGATAAGAATGAATCTGCGTGGGGTTAAGTCAGAAGGAGATCGACACAGTAAGCACCAGATACCTGAGCGATATCGGATACAATCTTGCCAAAGAGCTTCACCCTCTGCAACAGAACTCCCTACATGTTCATCTTCTTGGATTGGTCAGGATTTTGGTACCCTTATCGATCGCTGGAATTGGTGGGGGTCGAACTAAGTGGTGTGATGAGCGGACCACGTCGCAACTCGAAACAGGTTGAAATGGCGCCATCAGATGGGCGAGTGGGACACAATGAGCGACGCTGAGGGTGTTTGGCGGTGCGAAAACGATGGCAATGGCGTCCAAGTTGATTTGGAAGGATAAGGAATGAATAGCGCAAACGAGCGCACCGCGTTACGAGTCGAAATAGAACCAAAGGACTTGATGGGCGAGCGGGACACAATGGGTGACGTCGGGGCAGTTTCGCAGCGCGAAAACGGCGTCAGTGTCGAAATGGAAATCGATGGCGCGACCAGCGGATCAGGTCGCGATCAAAATGGCACCAGAGAGCCAGATGGATGAGTAGGACACGATGGGCGACGTTGAGGGTGTTTCACAGCACGAAACCAATTGCGAAGGTGTCGGGGTGTCTGGAATGAGGAAATGATGGCGTGATGAGCACACCATGTCGCGACTGCATCCCAGCGCATCCGAGTCTGTGGTCGTCGTCTTCGTTATCCGGCGTGGGGCAGTGCGATGGCCAGTATCCCATTGCATCACAATGGTGGTATTGTGGGAGGGATAGTGATGAGGGTGGGCGTGTCGCGCGCCAAAGTTGATGTCGCCGGCGTTGTCGCTGCGCTGGCAGTGGTGTTGACGAAAGATTGTGATGAGCTTCTCGTGTTGCTCGATCGTGGATTCCGTCGAGCAGAGCGCTCGCTTCCGCTCCACTGCCTTCGACAGCGCAGCCTCGTCGTGATCAGAAAGACCATGTGCAATGGTAGTGAACAAATTTTTCGGGTTGCAGTTCGTCATGTTCGTCCTGCAAAAGCAATACGACGAGCCAGACGGTCATAGAGTCGAGTGATAGAGTGAGCCACCGCAGACTTACCCGATCCAGCAACGCCAGTCAGAAGGTAGACTTCTTGGCGCGTTCTCCGAGTCATTGAGATCGTTGAGGATCTCACGAATCTCATCGAGTAGGGTTAAACGAGTCCCCGAAGATATTGCCTTTCCCACTGAAACCTCAGGCTAGCGCCTTCCGCATACTAGTAGGGCAGTTTCTCTAGGTCCATCGCGTCCGTTGTATTTTATTGCCAGTCACATAAAGGATATATTGTGCGCTGGGCCAACTAACGTCTTGTACGACACCCATCATACGAACGGCGGTGAGCCTGTTTGTAGCGATGCTCCTGCCGGTCTGGCCAAGCCACGTTCGCGGCCCAAATGACGAGTGCTTAATCCTCGCACTCGGAATAGGGACCAGCTAACACAGTGTCCACACAGGGCTTTCACCGGCACCTCTTGACATCGTGCCAATGGGATGTACTAAACTCGGACGAAGGTTTACAAACAGACTTTTCGTTACCGGCAATGCAAAGTCGGTGCGCGACTACACCCGAACGAGTGGAGCGAAAAGAGGTTTATGGTCACAACAATGGGCGGCCCTTGACGACCCGACCTGACCGGCAGCTTGCGCTAGAAGTCGTGGAGCCGGTTGTCTAATTCAGGAGTCTGAGGGCACTTGTCAGGTCACGTCTGCGACAAGTGTGCCCGCTGTGGTGCGTATGGATGGGCAGATAGAACAGACTGGACTGAAAGCTTTTCAGTGGTGCATGATGTGATGAGTCGCCCGCTGCGTACCGCCAGAATTGGGGTCGGTGGACCACCAGCGAGAGCTGACAGATCCTCTTCGTGTCAGGTTGTTTCGCGCGAACGTGAGTTGCTGCGTTGAAAAGAACCTCCACTCGCAATTTGACATGGGTTACTATGCGCTCTATATGTCTTGAACGCCACGGATGGATATGTATTCCAGAAACACACCAACAGGTTGCTTCGTGCGGTAGGGCATAGTCCCGAGTTCATGCCAGTTGTTGTCTAACCCGCCCCCGCGCTACATTCAAGTTAGATCGACAAGATGATATGAAACAAAACAGCCACGAGGTACATAAGTATTGGCTCAGAGCTGCAGGTGTCGGTCGTCGACGGGCTCTTGTCAGCATAGGCTGAGGCAAGCTTGAGCTGAGGTGCATTATCTAGTATCCGTTGTGAGGCAAAGGCGACTCGGAAAACCTCGTATACAATCTACCAATGCACGACGCTTTTTCACTGACAAACCATCCTGTTCCCGGGCTGTGTCCGCTTTCCTACTCATCGTCGGTATCGCCGTTGAGAGTAATGACCTCTTTTGATGTCCTCGGCGAGGACATACCGCGTTTCTTGGACTCGTTTGTGGAGGTTCGGACAACTTGAACGTTGTCCTTGACAATGCATACGAACGTCCCGTCAGAACGACCAATAACAATTAGATGCGCTAATAATAGAGCTGGACTCGGACATCGTCGTCCACAAGCTGCCAGTGACGTTCAATTCGTGTCGGCGCGGCGACCCGTCCTACCACAACAAAATACAGGCACTCACACCGAACATGACAGGTTGACCTTGACCTCGCGCCAGGCTAAGGTTTCAGAAACTTCCTGCATGAGAAGAAAATGAGGCTCAGCTTCCTAGGGTACAAAGGATGCTCGTCACTGGCACCTGAACACTATATTGGGCACCCGAGGAATCTTGTTTTGCGTTGTTAGGAGCATTGGCAAGGCTGCACTCGGAGACCGAAGCGGTCTCAGCGGGCGGTTCACTGGACGTCCCGGGTTTGGTGGCGGGTTGGGCTGGGGCTTCCCCAGGGCCGCTTTTCTTCGGT
>JBBPOD010001078.1:0-11700 GCA_038091255.1 Tylopilus intermedius | reverse complement strand
CGTATCGCTCACGTGGTGTGGGCTGCGAACTTGACCCAAACTGTTCGTTCGTAGCTGGATGGGGGTTCATGCACAGTTTGTTTGGGTTCCTCAACCCGGTCGACTGGTTCGAAGGAAGATAAGGAGCCACTGGAACTTTCGCTGCCACTTTCAGATTGCTGACCTGTCAGGGTTATTGAAGTAAGCGGCGCGTGCAAGCAAGATGGGGAGAGGTCTACCTCCAAAGGTAGCCAAGTCATGCTCATGGCCCGAGTTGTCAGGTGGTGATTCATCTTCGTCTACATCCTCGAAATCACTATCCAGCTCGTAATCATAGTCTCCCGGACAAGAAATTTCCCGGACAACTTTCGTGTCGGTGTTTTCGAGCGTCGCTAGTGCATGCATCCAACTTTCCCTGAGCATAGCTTGGGGACTATCAGCTAAACATGCTTGAAGATTAAACCTTCACTCACAGGATGACATGTCGACGTGTCCTTCCATGACGGCGAGTGAAGCATATATTGAGAGAGGCTCTCCAGTGATTCCAGAACGAGACCGAGTGGAGCTGGCCAAGAATTTTACGTCGAAAGGTCTTCCAGTTATAAGTGATCGACTCAAGAGGCGATCACTTCTCTGCTTGACAAACTGCGCTTCGACTTGTGCCTCACTAGCAAGACCAAGACAAGCCCCGAAGATCCCATTATCGAGTGGACACTTTGAAATCTTCAAAGTGAGCGAGACCTTGTAAGGCTGGAGCGATGAGAGGGTGCAAGGTATTGTGACTGGAAGTTCCATCGAAGGAGTATCTCCCAGTATGACATTAAGGGTGGCAAGCGGGGAGCGCTCTCCTGAGAAAACGGAAGAAGTGAATTGAGTCTCGTCATCAGGTATTTCCGCAGCAAGCGAGAGCTGGGCATGGAGGGAGGTTTCCTTCCAAGGAACGGCGCTATCCTGCCGCCGACGAAAAGAGAACGCAGTGGGAACCCAGCTTCCAGCTCCTCTTTTTACTAGTTTCGTGCTAAGGCTGGAAGTGCGGGAGTGCTTAGGAGTCAACGACAGAGCAAAGGTCCACCCAAGATTCAACAAGGGAAGATCGACGGAGACGGTGCTTGATCCTGAACCACTCATGTGGAGAACATAGACTGTCTTGATTGTTGTAGATGTCCAACACTCCTCCAATTTTTCCACTTTGACGGAGGACATGGGTGGTGTGATGGTGAGAGGAACAGGCTTGTGGTTTGGGGAATGCTGTTTATATGCAACCAAGATATGCGGATCGATTATCGATTAGACCCCCAAGACAATTTGATCTTTGTTCGTCGGGTCCGCCGCTTTGCCGAGGCGGAGATTGAATATAAACTTTTCGGACTGAATGACTGGGCACCAATACAAAACTGCGTCAGTCAGCCATGCACTCTTACGATGTCTTCATAAATCGTACAAGATGGAGTCGTTGGTACTAATAGTACACGGTCAACAGGTGAATGACAGTCAGAGTTTTAGGCCACAAGATTGTCATAGAAGGCCGAGAGTACAGACTCCGCATGGGGCATGTTTCTGTACTCCTTCATCGCTTTCAGGAACGCTGCCTTAACCTTGAGTGACCCACAGTGTTCCATGAGGACACCAAGCTGGACTTCTCGAACGTCAGGGTATCTATTCACACGTGAGCGCCACGAACCCACGGCATATTGATGGGGAATTACTGACTTGAACGAGAACAGAGAAAACGTTTCGTCCAGAACGTTTGCCTCAGTCATTCTTTCCTTGATAGCCGCTAGGGCTTTCGCCTTGAGTTCCTTATTGCCAACCTAACAACGCTTCAGGGTCTTGTTGATTGCACCTTACAAGGACGCTTACGAGATCCGCTAGTCGATACATTGATTTGGGTGAGCAAGGAGGTGGCCCGCCTTCGACGGGCGTCACTCGGAGGTGCCGAGCACCAGCATCTTGCGACTTCAGGTTGCAGAAATCAAGATTGCCAGTGTAACAGTACCACAAGAAAGCATGCCATCTGCATTCCCGGCGTCAGGTACCGTCCGATGAGTACACACCACGTGCATGGATTGTGGCACTCACGTTCTGTGCGCCGCGAATCTTACCCAAACCGTTCGTTCCGAGTCATTGTCAGATGGTAGATCATTTGTACATTGCATGAGCTCCTCGGGCTGGTTCACTGGCTCGAAGGAAGACAAGGAACTACTGGACCTTTCAGTGCCGTTCTCGGATTGCTGACCTGTCCAGAGTTTTGAGGTAAGCACATGCAGACATAATTAGGTGAACGGTCTACCTTCAAGGGCAGCTAGGTCACGCTCACGACCTGAACCACTGGGTGGAGTTTCTTCTGCATCCTCATCCTCCTCCTCCTCGTCGTAATCGCTATCCAGCTCGTACTTATCGTCTTCCGGACACGCAATTTCGACATCTTTTCCATCGCTACTGTCAAGCGCCGCTATTGCATTTTCCCAGCATTCTCTGATTGTAGCTAGGAAGGTGTCAGCCAGACTCTACCTGAAGAAAATACTTCACTAACAAGATGATATATTAATGTGTTTTTCTAAGACGGAGAGTGAAGCATGGGTCGGAAGAGCGTCTCCAGGATATGGACTTGAGCAACTGGAGCTGGCCAAGAATTTCACGTCGAAAAGTTTTCCAGTCGTAAGTGACCGACTCAGGACACGATCACCACTCTGCCTGACAAGCTGCGCTTGGACTTGTGCTTCGTCAGCGGGGCCAAAGCGAGCGCCAAAGAGTCCATTGGGAAGTGGACACTCTGAAATTGTCACAGTGAGCCAGACTTCGTTGTGCTCGCGCGCTGAGATGATGCAAGGTGTCTGGAGGTTGAGTTGCACCGTCGGACATTGTGCCAAGACGATGTCCATTTCACCCAGTAGCGTCGACGGGTTGCGCTCTTCTGTAAGTGAAAGTCGAGCATGGATAGACGTATTTCCCCAGCCGATTGCGGTGCCATGCTGACGAAAAGAGATCGCTGCGGGGATCCAGTTGTGAACTCGTCTGGGGCCGGTTGGGCCCTTGGGCCTACGTTGAGGCGTCAACGACAAGGCAAAAGTCCACCCAAGATTTAGCA
Source organism: Tylopilus intermedius (assembly GCA_038091255.1). Taxonomy (NCBI): domain Eukaryota; kingdom Fungi; phylum Basidiomycota; class Agaricomycetes; order Boletales; family Boletaceae; genus Tylopilus; species Tylopilus intermedius. The sequence goes on along the minus strand of JBBPOD010001078.1, from coordinate 8,633 downwards.
GCGGGAGATCGATAGAGATACCCGACCTTGTCAGAGAAGGCAAAGAGTGGAAGGTAAAGGCTGTCAGGATGGATGTGCGTGTCCAACGCTCCTCCAGTAGTTCTACCTTGACCATGATGGCACTGGCAGTGTGGGACTTGGACGGTGGCAGAACGCCAAATCCAGATCTGGCTCCGTCACTACAGCCTATCCCATTTCGTAACTTGGTGTGTCTGGTGATTCAGACTGGGTCCGGTATGACCCGATCATCATCGTACTAGGGGACAACTTGAACACAGCTTGTTACACAGGTTTACAGACAATATTTGAGTCGCTCTGTGGGTTCAAACTTGCTGCCCAGAATCCTCGTTTCCATGTTCCCGGCTCTGCCAGTGAGTCTGACACTTCCGAACCCGAGCTCTTTCCGCGTCTGGGACGTGCTTGCGGTCTCGTTCTTCACGTGGACGCTCATCCGTTTGGCCGATAACGCACGTCGTCGGGCCCGGACGACGCGTCTTAACGGACCTCCGTCCAAGAATCTTGTACTAGGCTATCCCGAGTTCTTCTCAGCCCCGGACAGTCCAGAGGTCTACGAGGCGTGGGCTGAACAATATGGCGCTGTATACCGACTTCCGTCGGTTCTCGGCACCGAGCGCATAATATTGTGCGATCCGAAAGCTATTGCTCACTTTTACGCCAAGGAGACCACAACGTACACATTGACGCCACTCGGAAAATTCTTGACTGACATTGTGGTACGAAACTCGTTCCAGATAGGCTCGGGCTGTCAGCTTCTGACCACTATCTGACAGGCTGGGAAGGGTAGTTTGTTGACGGCATATGGAGATGTACACAAACGGCATGTCGCTGTTGTTGGCGCTGAACCTCGCGATAATTGACTCTTTTCCGTAGTCTGCGAAAAGCTTTGACCCCAGCATTCAGCGTTACAGCCATTCGGAAACTACTGTCAGTCTTTTATGATTCTGCGTACAAGGTAGGCTATTATCACACTCGTTCTCAACCACTCTTCAAATCGTGCGCAGACCAAGGCCGTGTGGGATGACCTTGTTCAGGATAATCCTGATGGTGCAGCCATTGACGTGTCAGAGTGGTACGTGGCAATGTCGATTTCCTTGAAGATTCTCTCTGATGGTTTATACTCAACAAGGATGAGCCATATATCGTAGGTCCATCACTCAATGTTTAAACATACAAGTTTGAAACCGATTTCAAGGCTCGACACGATTGGTATCGCCGCGTTCTCTCACGACTTTGGCTCCCTCAAAGGGGAAAAATCGGTTGTCGCCAGCGCATTCGAAGAAATGAGCAACACTAGACCATCTCTAATCTTCGACTATATTTTCGTTCTTGCACATCTGTTCCCTTGGATCTTGAGATTGCCGAATCCTCGAACAAAGTTGTCCAAGATGTTGCATGATAGTACAATTGCAATATCTACTCAGCTATTCGCAAAGACGAAGCAGGAAAAGGAAGAAGGCTTAGTGGAGGCGGAACAGGATAAGTCCCTCATGGGCCTACTAAGTGAGTAACCTTGGTAAATGCTTCAGGATGTAAATGACCCGTATGCTAGTCAAGGCGGAGAGCACTGATTCAGCGCTTCATATGACACCTGATGAGGTTGTTGCACAGGTAAGGGTGGAGGATAGAATAAAGAAACAAATTTTGACATCCACTACATAGATGAGGGTACTCCTCTTCGCTGGCTACGATACAACATCAAGTAAGCACAGCCTTGTGCCCGTCGATTGCTGCTTTGACACCCCTTTTAGTCAGTATGACAGTGCGTTTATAAAGATTATCCTCGCCGATTTTGTTCCTTGTTCTGAGATATTCTCGCATCTAGTGGGCACTGATCGAACTTTGCCGAGATCAAGACGCTCAAGACAAGCTACGCAAGGAGCTTTCCCAGATTGATGGTGATCCAACATGGGAACAACTGACTAGCGGACTCCCTTACCTTGATGCGGTAGTGCACGAAACGTTGCGCTTACATGCCCTACTCGGTGAATCATCACGCATAGTATGTTTTTGATTTTCACCAGGTACATAGTCTCACCTCGTTTCAACGTGTAGGCTGTAGAGGACGACGTAATTCCGCTAACTAGCCCAGTTGCCATACCATTCTCGTCTACCCCGATCACCCACGTTTCAATTCCTCGGGGTACAATGGTCACGACTCCGATTGCGTCTATCAACCGTTCCAAAGCATTATGGGGACCCGATGCAAAACAATTTAAACCGTCGCGATGGCTTTGCGAAGACGGCATTCCACAGCAGGCAAAGGAACTGCAGGGGCACAAGCACCTGTTGACGTTCGCTGATGGACCCCGGATGTGCCTGGGGAAAAGCTTTGCCATTGCCGAGTTCAAGGTGAGCCTGGTCAGATCTGAGGCGTTAACTATGATCATAACCAACCAAAATTAGGCTGTTCTTTCTGTCCTTGTGCGAAACTTCACGTTCGAGTTCCGTGATGGATCGCAGACGACTCTCGGTGTTGCTGGGGGAATCTTACCGCGTCCTAATATCCAAGGGGAACAAGGATCTCGGGTGCCTTTACTTGTGAGGAGAGTTGCGTAGCGACGGGATTGCTCCATTTTCCGTCATTGCCTGTCTTCTTAGCTTAACTCTTCGTCTGTAACTGTACACTCCCCACTTAATCTACTGTCACGTGAAGTGACCCCTACGCCTCGAGTCACCTTGAACTTGAACTTCAAGTGGTTATGGAACTACGGCCATCACTGCTCGCCGCCGTACACGATGTGCTCAACGCTCCGCGACCCGTTGACGAACTTCGTGCACCTCATCCATTCAGTACCTCTTACGCCGCAACACTGAAACGACTCAATACCACCCTCAACACCACCGCTCAGCTCAGCCATGCACTCTCACAACTCAGCGCCATTCCATCCTCCGATCAGACATCCAAACTCGTCAGTCTCATGAAGCAACACGCTGCAATTTCCGCATCCATCGCAATGTCGCGCGCTGCTGCCACCTCCCTCTCAGCAGAGCGGCGCCTTGTCGTCTTCCCAGATACTGCCCCGCCGTCTCCCACTAGGCTCAAGGAATGGGGTCGTGCAGTGGGCATGGAGGCCTTCATCGATAGTTCTGCAACTTCCCCTGCCAAAACTGTAATGATGGCGGGTAAAGTGTTGGTGCTCGACGTTGACATCGACGGCGGAGTAGTTGTGAAAACATCCTTTGCTGTTGGTAACAATAATACTAATGGACCACCGGCTGCCCCAGACTTGGACGCTTTTCTTGCGAGGGACATAGCTAGATGGGTGGAAGCAGCTAATTGCGCGTCGCTGTCTGCAGTTCAACACACGAGCCCCGAGGATCCTGCGATCGAAGCTGCATACCTTAGTCTCATTGTGCAGGATCATCTACGCTATCTCATGATGCTAGATTCTCTGGCCGTCGCCGAGGGCGAGCGAGGAATTCGGTGGTTTATGCAGCCCGTAAGTGCAGCTCAGCATTTCCTCGATGCTCAAAAGTCTACTGGGTATGTTACACCTCGCTTTAGGACAACCTCTGTTGATGCTCCTTCGCGGATAGACCGAAGCCTCAGCCTCTCGATAAAATGCTTACTCGAAATTCGTTACCCCTGCTATATCTTGACACACCGTCCTTGTCATTTCTCGTGTGGCTCTCTCCCCTGGCATACCTTCGTGTCCTCCGTTCATCACCGACTACACAACCCAAACCAAGCAGCATCAATCCCCCCATTGACATTCCCCTTCCGCATCTGACCGCCACCCTCTCGGGGGCATATGACGGCGCCACGATCGCTCGCTTAAAGCTCGTACCTTCTCCTGAAGGTGTCGGGACGTCCTCGCAGTCCAATTTTCCAAATGACCAGGTCTTTCCCCAGATTCCTTCTCATTCGTGGGTCCTTGAATTCAATCGCCCACCCAAATCAAGACGTGAGCCGACCCACTGTGGTATAGTGGTCTCGCAGAGTCGGATGCGAGCGATACAGGCTGTTCTAGCAACGGACATATCTGCCGACGTCCTGATGAGCATGAATGTCCCGACGGGTTCTGTCACGGGAGTTGGCTTGGGCAATCTGGGTCCTTTCGGAACGATCGGCTCCGTGACAGGCATGAACATGGGCAACCTTGCCTTCAATAGCTTTATGATGAGTCCGTCGCATACTCAAGCTATCGACAGTGGGAGTTGGGTGGATCTTTTGGTGAGTTTAGTTACAAAAAATACCGCATTCTTGACTACTTTCATTCGACCGAACCCTCCTTGCATTTTATGGCAGTCCAGTTCCCTTCTGGCGGTTCATTATTTCCATACCGCGTTGTTATCGCTTGCCTGACTTTCATAGTGACACTGCTGACATTCCGCGACAAAAGTTCAATAACGGTGCACCGGCAGAGTACTACAGGGCTACATACGTAGGTGGTAGGACCTGTTTAGCAATCGGCTCTTACAGCTGGTGACCTTATCAGAACTCGCCAAGCCAAGCTCACCCGCCTCTTAGCTTGCGGCTTGCGGCACCGCAAGAACCAGGATTTCTGCTGCAGGAGGTCCCTGTTAAATCGGCCAGTCAGGTATCGCACATACTGGATGTACGTGGTATATGATAGCTCCGCGGTGTGTGGTCTCGCTGCTCAACGAACTGACGGGCTTCATTCTCAGATCGTGAGGGACCAATGCTGGTTGAACGAGCTGTTGGGCTTGCTGCAGTGGCAGCCAGACAGCGCCAGTCATGCACAAAAAGACTCACGGCCAGGACAACCTGAATTGCACCCCGAAGTGGAAGAATCTGCCTCGATCGAACTACTTGCCTCCGTTCTTGCCGGAACGGTCACACCGCGTTCGATCCCCGTGTCGGTGTATCTCCCTTCTACAATACTACCGCCCTTGATGGGTTCCACCGCGCCCCACTTTGGGCTTGAAGGGCTTGGCGTCGGACCACCATCAATCACCGGCGGTTCCAGCTCTGGCAGTCTGTTCGGATCTACCGACATGGAGATGGACATGGAGATTCCTGGGTTGAGCATGAGCATGCACGCGAGCATGGACATCTCTATGGCTGGGATGGGCATGGAGTTGTCGAATTCCCCCATGCCGTCGCGTCCTCCGCCGACGGTCGTCCTGACGAGCCCTGCACGCGCCTCTTTGGCGGGTATGGTCGAGCTTCGCGCCTCTTTTGGCGAGCTTAGCAACAAGGGTGGAAACGCCAGCTCTGATTGCGGCGTAAAAGTAGAGGCCACAACTGGAGTGGACACACGTGGTATGGACGAGATAATCAGGCGAGGGGGGATCTGGGGACTGCCGGGACGAGTATGGGTCAAAATGGGACCTAGATAATACAGAGTATATATACAGGTAACTTGCAACGACGACATATTGTGAAACGCGTTTGTGAAACAAGCAAATATGAGCAAAAGAGGTACGGTCAGGTGGTCGGTTCAAACGCGTTCAACTGATCCATGATCGCAATAAGAACGTTCTGGGCCCATGGCATCTCCCCCAGCGACACTGCCTTGAGCTGCTGTCTGAGCGCAGATGAAACTTCGGGTGATTTTCGAAGCTCGACCACTTTCTCAACTTCATACTCGCTAATGATTGCGTATCTATGATGCAATCATGAACGACTTGATTCAATGACGAACTTCCAGGCAACGTACTGCGCTGTGAACCACGAGAACGCTTCTTCGACGATGTTGTCCTTTGTCAACCCTTGATGGATAGCACGACACGCGAGTTCTTTCATTTTTTCATCCCCGAGCTGTCAATTAATGAACTCGTGTACGTATATGCCGTTCACAGAATCCTGCTCACGGTGGCTGCAAGCCGATACATGGACTTGGGTGAGCAAGAGGGGGCCTGAACGGAGTTCGAACTAGGACGCCTCTGGGCAGAGCCCCGGGCCGACTTCAAAGGTTGAAAAGACACCTGCCCTGTGTAGCGGAAATGGATGTATGACAGCCACCTGAAAAGAAATGACGAGAGCTCTCGAACAACTGAACTCGGTAGGCAACGATGATACTCACGTCCTGTACGCCACGCCTTTGATGAGTATCATCCGACAGTTGCTGACGGAGTAGGCGGGTGGTTCTTGGAATTCGTCCTCTGCACTGTCGCAGACGGCGCCTGTCCTCGGGCTCGCTGGTAGCACATTCAACGGGAGATATCACGAGAAGGCGACGCTCGGACTTACAAGGTGTATGCGGCTTGGAGGAAGACGCTGGCAATTTGCCCGGGAGAGTATTGCAGTGGAATGCCATGTCATCCGAGTCGTCATCGTCTTGTTCCGCTTCGTCGTCGTCAAGATCGCTGTCTTGCTCGTATTCGTACTCGTGCAGCACGGAATCTCTGTTGATAAGGTGATCACTGGTCATATTGACCATAAAGGAGGGGGACGGTCCGGTCGCCCGTTTTCCTCCTACAATAATACTATCAGCCTAGAGATGCGCGACGGGTACATCATCCATACCGTGACCCAAGGTAGGCTTGGGTAGCGCTACCCCGATGCTGGCGCTGTTGGCATACACGACGCGTGGCCTGCCAGCGGGAAATCGGGGCCGCTTGGCAGAGAACACGTAAAACTTGGTATCAACGAACTCGCCACTCCACAAGGATTGGCACAATGCGAGTGACGTCGAAGAGAGTGGGGTTGCGACGGGGTCGGGAAGGCGCGCCTTCGTGGTGAGCGTGAGCGACACGTAGGGGTACGAAGCGAGGTCGGATGGGGTCCATGAACCAAGGAGAGCTGGTTCACCATGACCAAAGTTGGAGATGGTGGTCCCCCTCTCCCTGTGCCCTTCCGCATGCTTATCAGCGGTGTCTCGAAGGCAGACGGTCACGGTGGCTTGATCCTGCTGTGTCTGAGAGTGGTTATGATCGAGATAGAGGTGGATCTTTTGGAACCACACGCGAGGATTGAATGCGATCCCGAACCGCCATCCTAATCCAAAGGTCTCGCTCCATACGATAGCGCCATCCAACGGGCAGATGACAGGGTGCTTGTCCTTCATCGCGATGTGAAACACAGAGGTGACGGTGTCAGATAATTTTTCCATCTGCCTCGGAATTCAAATTGAGCGGTGAGTCTGTCGATGTTGGTCGCGCCGTCGCAAAGGTCGAGGATGGCTTCGAAGAGTTGCGATGTGTGGATCCCATCTCGGTCGAGTCCACAGCATTTCGGGAGCTCCCAGTGATCGTCGCCCGCCAAGAAAGGCAGCTGGAGATAATCCCCATAAGGCCGGTCAAGGTTGCGTTGTGCCCCTATCGAGTCTTTGTCTCGTCCTTTTTTGTCGGCCAGCTTCTTGTCACCGAGCAGGAACAATGGGTGAGCGGCGATCTCAGGAACAGACGTCGCTTGTGCCATTTGCCAAGCGACGGCGGAGCGTTGGCAGGGTCAATTCTATTGCTGATCAGCAGACCACAGAATCAAATCCGTGGCATTGTGGTGGCGAGACCATCAGACCCTTGAAAAGTGGCGTTTTCGCTTGGCTTTGGCTGTGGTTGTCCTACCTATACGGAGGTCACCAATGGTCCCGCTTTCCCTACAAGTGAGCCCAGTCCGATACAAGACGGGCAGCCGGGAGTTATTGTATTTCCGGGCTGACTAGGGTCCAAAGCGATTCAATGGCGTAACCGGGGGCTCAGCATGCCTGCGCCCTTGTACTAATTGCGGAAACTGACGGTACCATTGTCACCTCGTCTATGCTGAAAACTGAAAATGCATGCAATGCCCAGGTGCGGAGTGTACTCGGTTACTTACTAACACACAGGGGGGGAGCGATCAGGGGGATCCGGGGTCAAGGTATTGTTGTCTATACGCGGCATCGACAGCGCTAGACGGGCGGCACCTGGGATAGTACCATTGCTTCGCGCTCCGTGTAGCATGACAGCTGTAGATCAGTACATGTTTAGAGGCCATGCGTTGCGGGTGAACGCCCCCCATCGTGCATGTCAAAAATAATGCAACAAAAGTCGTGTACGTCCATGGCGTGTCACCCCGCCACTAACAGAGGGAATGTGAATTTGATGCCATCCGAAGCTTCCGCCATGCTTAGGAAACGATGTTGTCTTTCCCATATGCCTTTGACCATCAGATTCGGATCAAAATGAAAGTCACCTTGTTGAGGGAGAAACGACAGTATTATTGTAGTGTCAAATCGCATCCGCAGACTCGAACAGCGTACGTGGCAAAAGTAGGCCCATCGCGATCTCACCATACCGATGACTTGCAAGGCTACAGCTGAAGCGTATAGCCTCACTTGGAAAATGACAACTCGACACGTGTGGCACACTCTACTTGGGCCATTTCGTCTGTGGAAATGCCAGTGTGTGCGGACATATTTTGGCAACCAGCCCCGATGTTGTCATGTTATCTTGCCAAACCTTGATTTTTCTGCGACCATATGGTCCGCCTGACTTGATAGGAAATTACGCGTGCAGCGAATCCGCTCAACGCATCTGCTTAGGGTAAACGTTGTCATGCGAGCGAGCGATATGAAGAGTGGGTTAGCTGCCTTGCGTGTGGCGCATGCTGGTTCATTCACGCTAGGCTGAGTGCTGGATTAAAAGTTTTTAGGAGATGTTCGTGTCACAGATGCTCAGGGTCAGGGTTTCCTGCGAGCTGGAGGATTTCATAACGGGGAATGGTT
>JBBPOD010001077.1:0-11705 GCA_038091255.1 Tylopilus intermedius | reverse complement strand
AGTCTATTCCGAAGACTTGTGTAAATCCTTTTGCGACAAAACGAGATTTCTTTCTTCCATCACTTTTTGTAACATAGACCCATCTCCCTTTGACAGGTGTGCGACCTGGAGGTAAATCCACGAGTTCCCAAACGTTTCTTTCTCTAAGAGATTTGATTTCTTCATCCATCGATACTCTCCATTCCTTTTGTTCTTCAGGCGGGAGTTTGAGTACATCTTTGTACTGTACTGGTGTGCCAACAGCAATGGCAGCAGCAGTCATATGATGGCGAATCCAAGACGAGGAATACATTTGTCCTAAATCCTCTGTTTCGTTTGTAGGAGCATTTGGTGTTTCCGAAGCTCTCTGTTCCTGATTCTGTAAATCCTTTTCGATCTCCACTGGTGCTTTATCACCATAAGTGTTTTCTGGTAAAATCCTTGGTTTCGGATCTCTTCGTGATCTTCGGACCGGAAGATGTCTATTTTCTGGTCGTTGTTGAGAGGATCGAGAAGGTGGTAGAGCAGAATGCGATCTGGCTCTTTGAAAAGGTTGTGGAGGAGAAGGATCATCAGGTGGTGGTGGTTGTTGCAAACCATCGTCACCAAGTGGAACATATGGTGGATTTCCTTGTGGTATGTTGATTTGTAATTGAACGTCCGGATGTTCTTCTCTTCTATTTTCATCATCAGGTGCATCTTGTTGTTCGTCTTCTTTTCCTTCTTCAGGTATTTCAGGTAAAGGAATAGGGGGTTGTCTGTCGAGTTGTTCTTTGGAACAATGCGGAAAGGTGAATTCGTCGAAAGTGGCTGTAGATGATACGAAAACTCTATGACGTCTTCGTGACCAGAATTTCCATCCCTTTGTTCCTCTTTCGTAACCTATAAAGGTCATCTCCTCGGCTTTAGGGGCTAGTTTGTTTGCTCTTTGGTCTTTTGGTATAAAAACGTATGCTTTGCTTCCAAAAACCTTGAAGTACGAAACATCAGGTTTCTTCCCAGAGAAGATTTCAATGGGAGTCTTCCAATTATGACGACGCATTGGTTGGCGATTATAGATGTGTAGTGCCGTTTCAACAGCGTCCTGCCAGAAGGATTCTGAAAGACATGAATGCTGTCGAAGAGCTTCTGCTTTCTCCAAGATGGTTCGATTGAACCGTTCTGCACGACCGTTCTGTTGTGGTGTATGAGGAACAGTCTTTTGATGCTGAATACCTCGAGACGTGAGGAACGTTTGAAAGTCGTTAGACATATACTCCCCTCCTCGATCCGAACGGAGAGAAGCAAGAGACTGTCCAGACTGGTGTTCCATCCATTCAACAAGGCCCTTGAAGTGAGTGTAAACCTCAGCCTTGGTGCGAATGAAAGCGAGGAGAGCGAAGGCAGAGCAATCGTCAATGAAAGTAAGGATGTACCGGGCATGGACCCGGGATTCGCGGGGCATCTCGACCAGGTCAGAGTGAACAAGGCCAAGAACACGAGAAGAACGCGAAGCGGAAGCAGGGAAGGGGCATTTGTGCATCTTCCCAAGAGCGCAGCCTTTACAAGGGAGGCGAGAGGGAGGGGTAAAAATTCGAGGTAGGCCAGAAGTGTTGCTTTGAGCGTGTCGTAAGGCATTGGTGGAACAATGTCCAAGCCGTTGATGCCAGAGTTCATATGAATTCGGTTCCTGCAAGGAATTGATATTCGACGTTTCTGGAGTGATCAGAGAGGACCGAAACCAGTGAAGAATATTGCTAGGCGATGAGGCAAATGCCCGGATCACCAAGCGTCTTTGCTTGTCCCAAATCTTGGTCTGTTTGTCAATAGTAACTTTATAACCTTCCTTCGTGAGTCTGTTGGTTGATAGCAAGCGGTGAGCTGCCTCAGGGGTGGTACAGCCAAACGACAACCTTCCTACCTTCATGATGAACAAGGATGCCTATGCAATAAACAACACCTTCATGCAGGACTGCACACAGGCGGTCAAGATGTATTCTGGAAATGCCAAAAAGTGGCCTTATGGGGTTAGAAATGAATACAGAATGAGTGGGTTGGCATTGGAGAATATCATGGAGAGTTTGCCAAACAGAGTAGGTCCTCTCCAGGCATCCTGTCATGATTATTCCTCTCAGTATTGATTTTCAGGTCAAAGCATTCCTTGCTTCCGATCCCATTCTATGGATACCATCCAAGGTCTGGTTTGAATTTTTAGCCAAGCATGTCATGGCACTCCAGATGGCTCAGATCACTCTCAAGAACCTAGACCCTCACCACTTGGGAATTCTCACTGGCATCATATGTCACCTCATCTGCTGCACATCCACCACACCCATAATTCTGGACTATCATGTCCGGGAATCCATGGCTTTGCTTCAGTTCTCTAGGGTCTGTGAATAATTTGGCATGTTCTTCCTCCTAGACCTTGATTTGAGCAAAATGCCTATACTTTCAGCCATTCAACAACATGACGATCTGGAGGTTTTGTGACTCATGCAAACAAAAGTAAAAAAGAAGGAGGAGCGACCCACTTGGCCAAGGATCATGTCTAGCAATGATGCAGAATGCTTTCCTATCGGAAACATGCCCACCTGGGCGTTGTTAACAAAGACTATCCAGGAGCGACCATGGTTGGTCATGCAAGCCTGGATGTGGTCCAGCGACATGACCTATTTGGAGCCCATTGTGGGCAAGCTTTTGTTCAGCTTTCCTGCCAACTTTGAACTCGATTGGATGACGCTTGGTTGATAGAGCCAGAGAGCAGACCAGAGCCCATGTCTTTGGAGGATGCGATTAACAGCTGGTCATTGGACAACACTTTCAAAACAATCGACAAAATTTGAGGACCTTGAGGCTGTATCGGAGGTTTGAACAAACCACAAAGTCTACCTCATCTGTCACATCCTCTCTGTCGACACTGTGGCATTTTCTGAAGACTTCATTAAGTGTGTCAATGCGCCATAAGAAACGGCAGACAAGATGTTCATAGTGAAGGGGTATTGGCATGTAGACTGCCCATTTTTTCGTTTTGTTGGTGAACATGATGACTTGCTTGCCACCATCGGAGTCAAGTGTGTACCCGCTCGTTTTCTCCACCAAAATCAGGGATTGTAGATCATTGATTTCAACCTGGATGGGGAATGGCGAGCCCGTTGGGAGCTTTGCAAAACATGGTGTGGCATTGGAAGACATGTTTCGAAAAGTGTGACCATGTCCTTGTGGTGGAGACTGAGGTTTATATGGCCTTCATCCATCATGTTATATAAGCGATGAGGCCACATCCACAATCCTTATATAGTATGAGTGGACTATCATTGAGAATAAGGATATGGCACCACGTGTTGGTAGTGTGTTGGTAGTGTGTTCCTATTATGTTGGTAGTGTGTTCATATGGTGTTCGTAATGGGTTTGTGGTACCTAGACTTTCGACTCCTGCATCGTGCCAAACACGTGGAATGATTGGGGTTTCATAATGTCATTCATGGAAATCCACCTTGTGGTGAACACAATAAACGGGTGCACCTTCTGAATGTGGAATCACCAGTCATTAAGATATAAGTAGATATATAGCCCCAGCCATGCTCTGCGTTCACTACAACCCTCCACTGCTCTCATTCCAAATGAAACTATGTCTGACAGATTTTTCCCAAACACTGTCCCTGCCGAGAAGGAACTTTGTCTCATCCTCCTCATTCACTACTATGTTTCATTCGCCCAAACAAAAAAGGGCCTTTTCTCTGTCAACACTTAGAACTGGGAGCTCAACACTGCCTCCAAGCCAAGTTCCATACTGGTGCTGGTATGTTACCAGCATCATCTCTGCCGCTTTTTGTGGCATGAGGTGATCCTGATGGATGTATTGTGTCGATTGGCCCTGCAGGAGATACTCCTCAGTCCCACCACCTCTTCCTTGGTGATGCTCTTCAAAATGTACCTCAACGTCAAGTACTTCGTGGGACAGCATGAATTCAATGTGGTCGGACAGTGGCGGGCCAGCCATCCAAAAACTGTCCTGGAATGCCTGGACGCATTGGAGTTAGGTGAGTTAATCTGATACATCTAGGTTGTGAATATTCTTAAATCAATTTGTAGATTGGAAGGCATTATACAAAATACATGATGCAGAGGAGCCTGTGATTTCCGGTTATGCATATACCTTTGACATTCACAATGTACCTAAGGATGGGTGGCAGCTCATTGCAGACCAGGTTGCTCAATACTTTGGATTGAGTAACATTCAAGGTAAGCGATGCTCTTCGTTTGGCATATTCTGCTAGTTGTGCTGATATCACATGACAGCCAAAGGTCACAGAAGGAAGCAGATGTCACAGGCAGAGGTGGTTCAACCTGCTACAGCACATGAGTATCCCATCTGTTATACATAAAATCCATGCTAGCTGACACCAGCGACTCTACAAAAGAAAAGGGCAAGTCAAAAGCCTCCCAGCCTTCCGGGGTCACTGCAGCCCCTGCTACAGCATATGAGTAGTGATCGGGTGTGCGCCATGCTAGCTAACATGGCGAGGTAACAACTACTGGTCCTTCAAAAGGGAAGGGCAAAGGGAAATCTTCCAGGCATTCTGTGGCCACTCCAACACACCTGCCAGTCTTGCTGGGAAATCGTAAGTACCTTATTCAGGCTGTATTGATTCACCACAATGACTAACATAAAACACCTAGTGACTACTGTGCCTTCACACAGCAGGTGTCGTGGAAATGGCGATGGAAAGGACACTGGGCCTTCCAAAGGTACATCCCCAATGCTGCAGGAGAATGATGAGAACACGGAGAGTAAGTACAATCATTCTGCTCACTGATTATGTCTACTGACATCATAGCATAGCCACCACCGTAACTATGAATACCATTCCTGACAGAACTGCCACTTCCACGCTGGCATCCACACAAGGTATGTAGTGCATCATGTGATGCTGGTACTAAACCGATTATCCGTTTAAACCTTTAGATGTGGACACATCAGCTAAAGAACAAGTAGACAATAACATGGATGGACCACCTCCAGTGAAGAGACGATGTACCGAGCCTAGGACCAGTTCCACATTGTGCAGTGGTGCGAATGCACCCATGCATCCACCAGGATCTACTGCCAGTCTACCTGGCATGTCTGCCCCATTGACCATGGTGGATGCCACCCCCACATCTGAGATGGCCACAGCATCTGCCCAGGCTACCATTGCCAGCAGTTCTATGACAGTGGCGGCTGCATCCACCACCACAGCAGCCCTGACCAGCGGCTTGGATATAGTTGATGCTTTGAGCGCAATGGATAGTATTGCAGCATACCCCCCTTTCTAGTGCAGCACAATGTATGTTTAACCTAGCTACAGTAATGATATGGTGCTTCTTCATGCATGTATGTAAATGAATTTTCTTTGATGGATGGAATGTCAGTCTATAATACATTGCAATCACACTGTGAAGATGGATAACCATTCCTGCATCACGCTGAAATTGCAGAATCACCAACATGGAGGGACACTTGTTCTTGGTGCCCTATCTTGACAAACCACTATGAACACACCACAAACATACTGCAAACTGTTAGGCACACACTACAAACATGCTACAAACACACTACAAACACACTATGAACACACTACAAACACACTACAAACATGCTACAAACACACTGAATGATCTACGAGCCATCACGAATCAATATGAAGATGATATGATGATTTAAACCTGATCCATATCTATGAACAGCATGCTGTTAACAATAGATCTTTCAGATATTCCATCTTAGTTCATGGTTATTATACTGGTATGGTATTCTTTACAAACACCTACTTTGTCTACACACCAAGGTACCTACACATCGCATGGATCGTGGAACCATTTCAGCCACTTGTGTAACGTAATACCCAGTGTATCTGCCAAAACCCCATGCAGGGCATGTGGCATGCCTGACATTCACAGACTCATGGTGAGACTTCGTTCCACCTCATTAATGAAGTACGATATGCGATTGCCATGCACCATGACGCCGATGTCCATCCTGCAGAACACAGCAGTACATGGCATGGCATAGAGGTGTCCCTTCTGGATAGACACAAGCTGCCTCCAGGTAGAAAGGATGAAGTCTTCAAACTCGGCCCTGGCATGCTGACGGTCTTCGACCGCACCCCAATTCGCCTCCTTGAACTTTCAGGGAACAACTGGCCGTTCCATGTCACTGAGGCACTGTCTGTTCACCATAGATCATATGAGCATAAGTTATTCTGATGCTGCAGCAGAAGGTAATGCTTACTGGATCTCCTCCAAGGACCAAAAGGAAGTGGCCTCATGTCCAGCCCAATTTGCATTGGCCTTGTAGGTGTGAACAACATGGAGGATATGGCCGTTCACGATGAAAACCCACCACTCCCCGACGGTTTGCAACATAGGAACTAATTCCTGGGAAATCCATGTCTCTCCATTGGTGCTATTCTCTCATAGATTATCAAATCAAGCATTTGTTTTCTCCTGTCCTCAGGGAAAATTATGTGGTGCCCACAATCACTATTGGAGCACTTGAGAACCATGTTTGCGGGAACAGGTTTCAATTTGGCAGCCATCTTGTCCAAGTCGAGGACTTCACTGTTTGGGTGAAGGTTACCCAGACAGGCCGCGACGACACAAAGAATGATCGCATTGGGGCCCTTCTTGCCAAACCATTCCAGCTGTTTTGGAGGGGGCCAGATTGTGAGCAGGTGCAATTGGAGGCACAGTAAGCTCTGGTGAAAGATCTTCCACTCTTCTGCCGTGTTCCAACCATAGCTCAGAGTTGATCTGCCAGGCTTGTAATCAGACATCAGAAATGCAAGAGACGTGCTGGACCCTAGACTTACCTGAAATTGATGGTATAGTCTATGCCCCCTAGTATGCAGTTGTACTGCACCAAGTCAGCGATTGCAGCTTTATCTTGCTGCACGACAATATCTCTGAACTTTGGCCAGTCCATATAGGCCACATCGAACAATGGGTAACCGCCGACTGTCAGCACAGACAGCCTGTAAACAATCCAAAGCTAATGTAGCGTTAACAAGTACTAGGGATCATTGGGTTGAAGCAAAGAGGGCTCACCTATTCACAGATCCTAACCTTTGCCATTGGAACATCATACTCCAATAGGTGTGTGTTATCACACTTGAGGAATATGTGGCTTGGAACCCTTCAGTATATTGTATATTTTCTTTGGGATGGAGTGCGTTGTGTATGCCAGGTCATTCTGCGCAATCACGAGGGAGTTGCATGAGCGCAATGAATCTGGAACATAGAGCAGGTGGAAGCATTTCGGGGGGTTTCGCCTTGCATCCTCTACAAACGCTGTCATAGTGGGATGGGTCAGGAGCTGAGAATATTCAGATAGGCTGGAGACCACGGAGGTGTCGCGTGAACGCTCCCAACATTGGGGGCATGGCGCTGTGTCGTGTATGGGCCGGTCCCTGTTGCCATTGCCGTTGCCCTCCAGCATCCCTGAATCGACCTCCATCATGGCCGCTGGGCGTGCACCTTCAAGTTGCGATCTCCCGTCCACCTCCACCTCTTCCTCCATGTCTACATCCTTGTCTCCTTTTTCTACATCCTCATCTCCTTTTGTGGGGTATAGTCAGTCGAGATCCGCCTTGGCGATATCGAGGACATGAGCGAGAATGGCATCGGGAAGCCGTTGCTCCCGTCGAATGACTGGGACCCACTTGAGCAAATCTTCTTGAGTCGCAAGCAATGCGACAACGCCCTTGACCTCCCTGTGGAGCAGGTAATTTGCCTTGCATTCGGGGGTACAGCCGCCATGCTGTGACGCATTCTTCACATGACAAGAACACAAGTTTCCTTCCTTGCACCAAAGTGGTGTATATGTCGAGTCGCTCAGGCACACTCTCTTGATCTTGCAGCTATCTGGACAGACCTCGAAGGTCTTTGTGCCTTTTCGAGTAGACATAAATGCTACATATGGAGACAGTGAGTGATCTAGGATATTTCGGATGATGTTCCAATACTAACCAATGTGGGTTATAGCCAATGGAAAAACTGGTATACATGTCAACGGTGCACCGCTTATATGGGCCATGCTGCATCAGTACCATCCACATTGGTGGTTTGTGTGGAGTTACCATATGTGGATTTATATTGTTCTCCCACAGAACATGTTCATAATATGTTCGTAATATATTTGTAGTGTGTTCGAAGCAATTGGTCCCAGTGTCCATGGCACACCACAATTATTGTGGGTTGCTGGAATTATCATAATGCGTTTGTACAACCTTGCAGTGGCTTGTAATGCCCAATAGTCGTGGTTGTGATATATTCTTGAGCGTGCTCGAGCTACACTATCTGTGGTGTGTGAGGGTAGCATCCATGCATCACATATTTCAATCATGTGGTCTATGTCTGGTTGCATTCCCGCCTCGTCCTTTGTTTCATTCCCCATATTGAATCCACACTACACCTCTATACTGACTGCTCTGCTACCGATGTCATCACCTTCGTCATCAGTATCTCCCTTGGCATCTGCATCTAAATCGCTACTAATGCCAAAATCACTGATGCCTTTGCCATTTGAGTCGCCATCACCTTCCTCATGGTCATAGTCTGGCAAGTCGGCAAGCACATCTTTTCTAGATGTTTCAAATGGTATGGAGAATCAAGAAATTTATGTCTTACCTCCTGCATAATAACGCACAGGCGGTTTCCCGTCCTCTGCCTCCAACATAGAAAATGGATGGTCGTACCATGGCTTAAATAGTTTAATGGTGTCTGCTACGAGCAAATCCCAAGAGGCCGCCTGCAAGTTCCAACGGTACTTTTCACCCTCCCACACTAGCCCAAAATGCGATTTGGGATACCTCCAATCTGTTTGTAGTGAGATCAGACGCTGCAGTTGTGCAGAGTTACTCACCAAGCGCAAAGACATCCATGTGTTGAAGATTCTGGATTGAATGGTCATGCTGCCATAGGATGACAGTGGATGGTTCATGCCTCCCCATGAAATGCTCTTCGAGCATGTATACATCAAAGAATGCGACATGGGTCTCGTTGGACTGCTCCACAGCCTCTCTAAATGCAGGACAACAGAACTTGAGGACGTCGAGAGTACATTGAAGGTTGCAAGACACCGTGAAGTCGATCTCCTCTGTCATTCCGTCTGATTCTAATGCATCACATTTCTGGAAGATGTTCACGAGAACCTCAATATGCCATAGGAAGTGACGAACGAGGTTGTTGTAGTGAATCGGTATCAGGGTGTAGACACGCCGTTTCTTGTTGTCATCAATATATGATATTTGGAGCTTGTTTCCATCAGAAGTCAGTGTGTACTTCGTTGCGATATCATCCAGAAGCTTGGCTTGTAGCCAGGTAATATCGCTCTTAACAGGGAACAGAGATCCAGCTGGGAGTTTTGCACTTCGAGGAGCTACTTCAGAAGACATATGAAAGACAGAGAGGTGATGGTGATGAATGGGTCAAAGGTGTCAAACTGGTGTCTTTTATGGCAAGCCATCATTTATGTAAGCGGTTTATCAATCCTTATATGGCATGTGTGATAGATTAGCTTTTGATGGCCCGATTCAGGTTGTTTGGTGTGTGTTCGTGCAATGTTCGTAGTGTGTTCGTAGTGTGTTCGTAATATGTCCGTGGTATGTTTGTAGTATGTTCGTAGTTTGGCATTGTCAACAACGCATGGAAAGAGGGCCATTCTATTCACCTAGGAAAAGGCTATTGCTAACAATATCAAGCAATAATGTACTCTAGTTGAACTCAATTCCCAGGATCATTCCATTCACCCTTATGCATCTCTTTGTATGGATCAGAGATCCCCCAATGGTCCATTATCTTGTCCATGATAGCCATTACTGCTGCACGCTTACTCACAAGCTCTTGACTGAGCAAGTCATCCTCACCCAAGGAGAGAGCTTCTCCATTGTCCTCCATATTCTTCTGCTCTATCTGCATGATCAAGGCAATTGCAACTATGCATCGACGATGGAACACTTCATTCAATAGAATAGCCATCAGTGTTGGGTCAGTTCACTGCTGTGGTAGAGGGACACGTACTGCGAGTCTTGGAATATAGCGGAAGTGCCAGCGCCATTCGATACACCCTGCAGAGGATGCCTGGATGCAGCACATTGGATCCCTCTACTCTTTGCTCTCCTCCTTGGTTGCGTCTGAGGTCAAAAGTGAGTAAGAACTCCATGAGATGCATTGTCTCGTAGTTAAGGAAGTGTCCACCGGACATGACAGTGAGCATAGGTGTGAACACAATATGATTCTTTCTGGGGGGTTGGATGCTGGCATAGTAGAGTTCATAGAGGAAACATACTTGAAGAGAGGATGGTACTCACAGAACAGCACCACACTCCAGCAATATGGTTCCAAGGATGACTCCCTGGTCAAATGTCTCAGTGGCCATTGGATGGCTGTAATAGGCAGTCCATCCTTTCAACACCTCCTCTTGGCTTTTGTTGTTGACGTCCTTGAGGATGAGGTACCCCCAAAGCTTGGCCCCACATTGAATATATGAGTATGTATTCAGCCCACCTCTGTCGTGATGCGACAATGTCAGGAAGAGGCCGTGCGTGAAGACGTCCCATGCGGAACTCCTCCACTTGTTTCTCCTTTAGAGGACGCACTGTGGCTGGTGACGTAGCAGTCGCCAGACGTTGCCATTATGGCCCTCGCATCTTCCATGAGTGGCCTGATCCCATGGATCAACATTAGTCTTGTCACCATATGTAGATGAAAACTGGAGATGACATACCTCACAAAGGGCGGGATTTCAGGGTTCAGCACTGGGAGGTCTAGGCAGTTCCAGCATTTCTTGCCATTCTGCGATGCCTTTATGAACTCCTTGATGGTTCCACACCCGAATTGAGTGCTGTAATCTCGGTTTTCTGGCTTTGCTTAAACAGCTTGGCACAACATTGTGAATCTGTGATGATACTATATCATCCATGTCATCATATGATGTGTGCTGCTTTACACACCCTGCCACATTATCTCCTGTGATATTGGAGGCCTGTAGGATCCCACATCCTCCTTGCAGAAGTTCATGGCCTCTGTGGGTTCCCATCCCTTTACTAACACAGCCATTCCATGGGACAGTGCAACTTGAATGCTCTCATGGATCTTGGACTCGTTTTCCTTTACATACTCGAGTATGTAGACCAGTGGAACATGACCAGATGAATTATCATCAGGTAGGTCACAGGTGTTTGGTGCTCCTGCCATGAATTGAGCTGCATCCAGGTCCTGGGTATGTTCGTAAACATTCAATATGAAATGACAAAAATCGTCACAACACACCTTTTGACTCGTCCACAGTCAATGTGTCACTACGCCATGCGCAGGCCACGATAGCCGTCTCTTTTGTTTATTTGGCCCATTCCACAAATTCATAAGCCTGTACTAATATGCTATGGACGGATATGATGAGTATTGCGTGTTAGGGTGCGATGAATAGGAAGATTCCGATGCTCACATTTAGACTCATCCTCTTCAGCATCACTCTCAATCTTGACGTCAGCCTTAGTCATACTAGTGTTACCTGGTTGGTGTTCGAGGTGCTTGGTAGTTGACGAGGGCGGATGTGTGGTCGCCCGCCAATCCATGGCAGCAAGGTCCCCGACAATGGGGCTGACGTCAATGTCCTGGGATCCAATGATTGGCTGCATCGCCTTGGCCTTCCCTTTACCCCCGCCCTTCTGCGTCTTTGCTGGAACACAGGCCCTCTTGGGACATGG
>JBBPOD010001076.1:0-11711 GCA_038091255.1 Tylopilus intermedius | reverse complement strand
GAGGAAAATGCCGTCTCGCAGCCCGAGGTTCATTCCCTGCCCGCCGGCAGGGGAATGAATATGGGAAGCATCACCAATGAGGAGGATAGCGCCGCCTTCACTCGGCTCTCCAGGACCGAGGCGGGTGAAAGCAGTTTCGGCGATGGAAGCACGGTTACGGAAACGCGACGACCAGACGATATCTTTGATGGATACAGGCTTGTTGGGGTTCACAGTGGGATCCGATGCGAGGGTGCACGGTCCAAAACGATTGACGAGATTTTGGATATATTCCTTGGGAGCCGCGTGGGGGATTTCGCCCTCTTCCAACGGCACACCACATCCGACGCGGTATACTTTCTCGGAAATGTAGGTCTGTCCCTCAACAGCTAAAGATTCGTTCAGGCTAGAAGGTAAGGGGAAGCAAAAGAAGAGACTGTCTGCCGACAATGTCATGCCCAACGCGATGGTATCCGTGGTGTCGATAGTGACGTCGGCGATGACCATCTGAGCTAGGTTGTTGTTTTCTCCTACTTCAACAATCGTTGGATCAGAGAAACCTATCCCGGCCAGATTTCGGACCTAGCCGTCGGGTAAGGCGATTTCAAGTGGAACGATAACAGAGGACTCACCGCCGAGTGTGCACCATCTGCGCCGACTACATACTCTGTTGTGATTATCCTGCCGTCTTCGAATGTGACGTCACTGAGCCGTGGGTTCTCCGCATTACGGTTCAGCCCTACCACTCGGAGAGGTCGGTAAATATGGACACCGAAACTAGCCAACTTCTTCTCGAGTGTGCGTTCCGTAACGCTCTGAGGAATAACGAGAACATATGGATATCGAGTGTATGGTCTGAGACTGTCGAGATGGGGACGAATAAGGTTTGCAGAACGGGTTCCAATGTTGAGCTCAGTAGATATGGTGCCCAGTGATACGATGTCATCTCCGCAACCGATCGTGTCCAATGCCTATCCGATTTCATGAGTCAGACAAACGGAATGGATACGAACAACAAAGACAAGCTTACCTCGAGAGTGGCAGCATGAACCACCGCGGCTCGGGAAGTATTGTGTCCCTGGGATACGGCGTCGACAATGACAAAATCGTCAAAGCCATGGTGACGGAGAGAGACTGCAGCGGCAAGTCCTGCTGGACCAGCACCAACTATGAGGACGGTGGTTCTACTGGGAAGAGACATGTTGATGATACAGACGACGTGTTTGGAGGAGTACGGTGAAGCCATCAAGACCCTATGGTGTCTTATACATTCTTGTAGAACAATGCATGGATGCAGGGACTAGAGGAGATACTGCTGTCCGTTTGATCGGCTTCGGATTGACATGGCGGAAGTGGTCGTGGGGAGGTCGAAGGCCCGACGTTGGTCAGATAGTGATGATAATCACGCTGACGAGCAACCTTCGACGCACAGAATATGAGTGGGTTGCTTCCGCTGAGTAGGAGTCTAGAACCTAAGTTAGTTTGAACTTTGAAGGCGTGAGCTGGCTGGTAGTCCAGCAACATATCAGAAGCCCAGCAATGCCAGTGACTGGAACTCACCTTGCGTGTTGCCGTAGCTTGGATGTATATCTAGCGACTCTCCGAGCCCAACGGACAAGCCAGTGATAATAGATAATCCTACAATTCACATTGACAGAACACGAGTCCGTAAGGCCCCGAGGGATGACTCACAGCTTCAATGATTGAACGTTGAACGTCCGATGGACGCGTGGCTCCACGAGCAAGCTTACTCGAACGGGTGTGGTGATCTCATTCGATAGAACTAGTACAATTATTGTTTGAGGGAAGTGTTGGTGTCAGCCTGAGTGACAAACCACGGAGGCCCGACTCTCTGAGATCGGAACCGACTACCGACGCGGCGTACCCGGCCCGGTTCCGATCCTTACGCCGACATTCTCTGTCGGTCACCTGCACCAACAACACTCGCGAATATTGTCGTTCTTCTGTAGCCATGTCCTCATCGCAGGGGAAAATTTCCATGACGGACGCACTCATAGCGCCATTGACATCGATGACCACTCTGTCCAACACCCTCTTTCAGTCCTTGTCATCACCACACCCGCATGCCAAGCCAAGCATCGCTCCACCACCCATCTCCGCCTTCTTTGATGTCGAAGCCTCCCTCGCACACGCGCTGGCAGAAACAGCCACGCACCAGAGGCGACAGAAACGGATCGAGGAACTCATCACAGAGATTGGCGTGCTTGAAGGAAGATGGCGTTATATCGTTGAACGTATCGAGCAAGGCAAGCGAGAATTGGAAGCCGTAGTCAAGGAAGGCGAGGAGAGAATCGAAGGGATACGAAAAGCAAAAGAAGGTGAGCAGATATCTTCCACGTCGCCTGGATGATCATGGTACATGGTATGCAGCATCGATACCCTACCCTGAACTGCTCGCGTACGCACAATCGCTCAGCGCGTTTACATCTGCACCACCAAACATGCCCGACCCGAACGCGCCTGTGAGTGCGGTGCACGGTGCACCCGTTCCCCTGTTCTTCCCGCCGTTCCCCAACGAAGAAAAGATGAGGAGGGGTCGACTGAATGTCGAAAAGCCGCTCGGAGGGCTCGGAGAGAGTCACAGCGTGAAACGTAAGCTTGTGATGATGGATGAATGGATTGATTAACTTTCTCAATCATATCCAGCTCGATCACCGTCGCCTAAGCCGACGCAACCGACGCGCGACCGGCCTGGCGTGAACCCGTACCGACACGAAGTACGGACACAAACGCAGACCGAATTTGACCTAGACTTGGATCTCAACCCAGACCTCTGAACTATACTTCTGTAACCATGATTACGTAACGCTCATACCCGTTGTCGCACTCGTCCACCATCTTGCATCGTTGTTTTTATTGCTTCAGTTATCCAATGGCCGGTTATTTCTCGAACCACTCCCAGCCTCAGACTCGCTTCAGTTCAACTCAACAATCTCAAAATACCGCTGCAATAGCTAACCAAGACTCTTCCAGACCCCGTCTCCCCGCGAGCCGCCACTTCTCCACTTCTCTAGCAACCCGCGATCCAGAGCCTGTGCTCACAAGGACCACTGGGTCATCTCCTTCATCCAGCACCGTACATCCTCTCAGGAATACGTATGTTCGTGCTCTCATCCATCTCATCGCACTGTGCTTACTTCCTCTATACCTAGTTGGGTCTTCTGGTTCCGCCAGCAACGCGCCCCAGGAAATAAGATTACAAACTACGAGGAGGGCATTAAAAAAGTCGCTTCCTTTTCTTCCGTCAGTCTCCCTCTTTCACCCTGCCTCCAGCCTCACTCATGTCTACCTCACAGGTCGAGTCCTTTTGGTCCTTGTACACGCACCTATCGCCGCCGTCTTCTCTCATGCCCACGACCGACTATCTCTTGTTCCATACTGGCGTGCGTCGCCCCGTGTGGGAGGATCCTCTCAACCGTACTGGTGGAAAATGGATTATCCGTCTCAGAAAAGGCGTTGCGGATCGCGTATGGGAGGATCTCGTCTGTGGTGTCGTTGGGGACATGTTTGATGGATGTGGGCGAGGTCGCCTCAAGTCGTCGGACAGCGATGGCAATGGCAACGAGGAGGAGGACGGTGAGGAGTGGCCAGAGATTTGTGGGTGTACGATCAGTGTCCGGCAGAGCGAGGACATCGTGGCTGTCTGGAATCACGTCGAGGCAGATATGAAAGTACGTGAAAAAATCAGGTGGGTGCCATGTTATCGCTCGTTTCTATGGACAACTGGTCATGCGACCATCCCCTAGGGATGCGATACGCGTGGTCCTGAATTTGCCCCCGTCTACGATAATGGAGTACAAATCGAACAACGGTATTTTGTTTCTTAAATTTTGCCAATAACGTTCTCGTGCTAAATCGTGTACTTGCATTGTAGACTCGATGCAGGACAAATCCTCCTTCCGTAACTCTGCCATTGAACGCACACCTGTCGTTCCCTGATCGGTTGCTAAACTGGGGGGCTGGGGTCGTGACTTGATTACTCCAAGTTGACAATGATCCGCTCTTTGTCTTGCTTCGGACCCGAAACTACCCGGTCATATGCACCATGTCCGAACACTAGGATTGGAGTTTGTCCGAGATGTACAACTTTACAGAGGAGCGGTGTTGATCACAAT
The DNA here is from genome assembly GCA_038091255.1 of Tylopilus intermedius. Lineage (NCBI taxonomy): Eukaryota > Fungi > Basidiomycota > Agaricomycetes > Boletales > Boletaceae > Tylopilus > Tylopilus intermedius. The sequence continues at coordinate 7,596 of JBBPOD010001076.1, read as the reverse complement.
CACTTGACATTCTTTATTGAAGGTCATATGGGTTAAGAGGTCATGGAGAACGGTAGGAAAACAGACGAAAGAGAATACAACACAACGCAGCTGGACATCCCCTATGCAAGGCATTGTTCAAGCATGTGCATTTCGCAGTTCATACAGAGTTTTTCCATAGTAGGCACCCGCACTAGCGCTGGTGATGGCCAGAATCACGGGGACAGGTCCTTTGGTGATACGAGGGAGCGAGGACATCAACAAAAGGGCGGAGGCACCTGTTGGTCAATGTCGGGGGTGAACAGACCGGTCGTAGCAGCGGTAGAAAACCTTACCGAGAGCGCACTCGATGCCATTTGGCGCGCCCTTTTTGATCTGTTCTGCGCTCCAGATGTAGAGCGCGCCAACACTGGACACGCAACTGTTTAGTACATCATCTCAGAGCGCAAGGATGAGGAATTACCCAATTCCAGCTATGAGGGAGGGAATAGAACGTGTCCTAAGATAGCCCGTGACCCCACCGGTGATGCACAAGGCGCCCACTGCATAAGCTGGGACGGCAGACTGGGGAACTGGCATGTCAGTTCCTGGAGAACGATAGCGCGAGTTCGAATGAGCTTGCCATGGTCAATTCAAGTAGGCTTACAGATACTACAAGCGTGAAGCAACAAAGAAGGGGTGGTGTGAGCGACCGTGTGGAGAAGGAAACAGTGAGACTGGGTTAGTCATTCTAGGCTTTACTCCTGCCGCAGTCGAGCATCTACTAATCCACCATAGTACTATGTCACGGTATACCACACTCACCCTGCACCCGTGAAAGGCGTTAAATGCACCTATCTTTATGTTGGTCGTCTCAAAGACATTGTTGAAGGCCGTTTTCTTCGCACTGTCTGCGATTCCATCGCCATCTGCTCTATTTGTGACCTCCTGGGAGCTCGGATTCGTCGGACGGAGGGCACTCGCCGTTCCACATCTCGATAAAGGTCTGCGCGCGTTATTCTCACTTAGTTCTTCTCATCCGATATCCAATAGATCCCATACTTGCCCAAAAGTCGTGGGTCTCTCGGAATGATACCTGCATGCAACTCGCGGCACGGAGCGATGCCTGAGAAGACTACCGCATAATTTGTGATGCGGAACGAGGTATCAGTGTGCAATATGCCCCTCGTCGCCTATCGCATTCAGCTTGGTCCGTGCGTCTCGCCGTATAACACCTATCTCCAGCTGACGCATGGAACAAGTGCGCATCTTGCCGGGAACGCTCGTATATGCTCCACGATCCTATGCATGCCTTCTTCCAAGTACCTCGGCCGGTCTGAATCCATCTGTTTATTCTTTTCAAGGCACCAGTAAGATTCACAAGGTTCTAAGCTGCTTACAGAGCGAACAGCTATAACGACTACAACAGACAGCGTGTTAACTTGAAAAATACTCCACCTATCATCCCCTTTCTTGTGTATCAGCGGAACCGTGCATCCTGGCCAAAGCACTTTTCGGTATGAGTACCCTGAATATACCAAGTCCGAGAAATTGCGTTGACTTCGGATGACCTGTACAAAGTCAGGTAACAGAGCACTTCTGATTTGAGCAGCACTGACAAGTTGTAAACTCGGGTGGTTTTGAATGTTATTCCATATGATTTGAATTTTTGGGGCGATTTGGCGCAAACCAGCCAAGTCTTCTCCACTCGTAGAACAAGTTCGTTGTCTGTAGGGCTCTATTAGTCATTCCTATGCTTTAGAACTTAGTACCAAACGTCCGACGCTATGACGCTTCCCGAGAAGAACGAAGAGTATGGCACCAAAGACTATTGGTGAGCCTAGACAGTGCTTGGCTTCGTTACTATCTCTCGGTGACCGTCCAATCGGATAGGAATTTGAGATACTCCCAGTGCGTCCCCGTCACGCATACACCCCAGACGGAATCTGAAGATTTATCTGACGGATCATCTAACCGATGACGATAGGGAAGATCCAGACACCACTTTTGACTGGTTCAAATCCTATGCCGATCTTGCCACACATATACGTCTCTTGATACCTGACAAGACGGCCAGGATATTGATGCTCGGTTGCGGAAACTCAAAGTTCTCGGAAGACGTTAGTGAATGAACTCTGGTAGTCTGGGTCGCAGCTTGACACATCCGCGGTAAGATGTGGGAGGACGGGTACAAAAACATCGTCAACATTGACGTCCGTCCTTCTGACATCGATGAAGAAGCTTCTCCGTTTTCACACTTTTAATACAGTATTCGGCGGTCGTGATCGAACAGATGCGCGCGCGCCATGCAGAGTTGCGGTCAGATATGGAGTGTACGTCCATCGCGATCTACACCGACAGGGTGTTTTGACTATTGGTATGCACTCTTGACTCTTTCACAGGGCACGAGATGGATGTCCGTGCTTTGTCGTTCGAAGATGCTTCGTTCGACATCGCGATTGATAAAGGTACTGCCAGTGCAACCCTCTCTTGGATTTTGATGTCGACTCATCTGAACCATCCTCGAGGGACCATGGATGCGATGATGACGTCCTCAACCTCTGTTTGGGTCTGTGCCTACCCGATGATGCTTGATTCTCCAGACTCACTTGCGGTGCGTGCAGGACCCTCCGGAAGGTGTCATTAAGGACTGTACTGCAGAAGTATCCGAGGTCCTCAGGTGTGTTTGATTTCCCTCATGCTAATCACGGCTAACAGGTTCACTCCGCTCCTTTGCAGGGTTCTCCGATCTTCTGGAACATTTATCTACATTACATTCGGTCAACCACATTTTCGCCGAAGGTTTCTTACAGGTCCTCATGCTGCCAGTGCGAGACTAGAAGTAAAAGAGCTTGGGAAATCCTTCCACTATTACATGTATATCTTGCGCAAAGTGGCTTAGTAGTCATTGTCACGTCGAATGCAAGATCGCCCGCAAATCACGACCACTAGCCTGAGATTGCCAGCGAAGCTGTGGATAGCATCGTACATGTTCGGGCTACTGGAGCTCCAACTCCGCCAACCGATATCTTCCACTGGAGATATGGAAGCGAACAAACCCAAGCGCAAACTTCTTGAACGCCTCGCAGGCCTTCGGAGATCCACTCAATATCTCGACAGAACGCTCAAAGACATCGGCGGTTGTCTCCGCTAGCGAGTGGAATGCATCCAACTTGGACGTTTTGTTGCGTGCTGCAATGACAGATATCTGATTGGTCGTTTCGCCATCCAGTTCCTCCTTGTAGAAGGACAGCACATCGCTACAGCCAACGTGGGCAGAATTAGAGCGTGTGTTTGCAATCGAACTGAAACGCACTTTGTGTCGTTAAAAAATTGCATCATTTCTGGCAATGCCTGGATGTAGTCCTTCACGGGGACCTCGCGGGGGAATGCCACGAACACATATGCTTCGGGGGCAGCAGCCATCATCCGCAGGTAGGTCGCATATTGTTGGGCAGCGCTAGAGATCTGATTACCCCCGTTCAGATCAGCAGCTTACAAACATTTTGATCAGGAATACATACCTGCATGCGCTTGGTCTCGTGCTCCAGTATGCTGGCAGTTACAAAGTTCAACGTCGACGTGACAATAAGATTGGATGATACGGGGTGAAACAAATCAGGTGCTTGGTGTAAGAGGTCCGTGAGGGCGTCCAGGACACCGTTGCCGTGAGCCTGCCCCCGAAAGAAGCATCGGTTGAACCGGTACATATCGGCTCTCTGCAAGGGAAAGCGTGTCATGGCATCATCCACGGACAAAATGTATGTGGTATAGAGCGCCGCCCATATCTGAGTGGAACGGTGAGGTAGATGTGCACACGCTGTGGACGACGACGCCTCCCCGCAGGTACGACTGCACGGACGGCGTATCGTCTATCACGTATCCGCGCCGCGTAGCTTCATCAACGCATTCTTGGTAAAGGGCGTCATCAAACGACACCGGTTCGTACACAAGATTTAACCGTGCGCAGAATGCTGCGATGGTCCTGCGCAGGTCTTGGACCTGGTGGGAAGAATGGGCCAGGGAGTGAACCGACCTCTTTACCAGACTCGCTGAATAGTTGCGGTGGAGAGGGATACTGCCAACATGTTGATGATGGTGTATGTTCCGTGACCACCGGCATTGACAGCCTAATGTGGCGTGTCCCGAAAGCGACTTGTAGCCAATCCGTCGGATTTGAGTCTGACGGATCCAGCATTTCAGTGTGCAAGACATGCCACGGCCGAGCAGTGTTTGCTTGTTCGCTTCTCGCTAAATGTGGTTCCGAACAAACGCCGCAAATTTCCAAGGTCGTCAGAAGCGTTCCCAGGAATCAATCAGGATCCTTCTGGAAGACGAGGCGCATCTTGATATCGGTGCTCGTGCATGCAGGTAATTGGACAAGTGTGACCACATGAATGTACCAGATACTAGCTTGGTCGGTCGCTTTAGCATAAGCACGCATTGCAACAGGATGGAGTTGCTAAGACACTGCATTGTATCAAGGCTGGACTATTTGTATGTCAGGTTGGCAACCCATCGGCTTGCACGGTCCTTTCATGGAGAGAACTACACCTTTGTTATCCCCCTTTTAGCCATGCCCTGCCTGAGGCTGTAGCAGGTTCAAGCGGGAATCAAATCGTTCTTGGCATTTGAAAGTGAAAGCTTTCATCAACGTTGAGGAAGATGATCACACCTTCGACCAAGAACATTAGAATTCTGACCTGATCAGAATAAAAATTTGACATTCTTGTAATATGCCAGCAACGGATTCTCCCCACTCCTCAGTCGCGTCTTGTCCAAGTCTCCATAAGTCTCCATGAACTCTGCATGACTGAAAACGTTACTCCTCCTCTCCCCTACAGGCAATCCACTCGCAGACTTGACACCGTCAAGCGGCGAGCGACGAGACGATGGTGAGAAGAAACCCGAGTCAAGAGAGAGGGGGGATGTGTCGGCGGCAAAAGGCGATAGACGTGCATGCTTTAAATCAAGGGCGTCATCACAGATACCAACCGGCTGTTCGAGCACGTATTCGTACATGTCGCGCAGCTGTCCGAATGCGGTGGGGAACAGAATATCGAAATAGCCCTGGCGGACGAAAATCGTTTTACATGGTACCATTGTCCCACGCACGCTCGTTTGCACAACGGGTCCATTTGCACCTTGCACGGCGTCTGGTAATGAAGAAAAGTCTGAGAGGAGTAGACGATGTCGAGGAAAATGTGCGCGGAGGAGACGAAGAAGAGAGATCTGGCGTGTAGGAATGTACTCTGGGGGAGACAGATTCGGTGCGAAGGGAAGGGTCGAGATTACTCTTCTCAACGAGGATGTGCGAAGGTACCATGGCAACGGGGGTTGGCGTTTGATGCGTTGACGAAGAGAGAGGAAGGATGCGACGAGGGGGTCAGTGATTCGTGTGTAATACGGTATAAATTCGCCCTCCCCGTCGATGGCTACTAAGCCCTGGAACGGCTCCAACGTGCGAGTGTCATACCGTACGACATCATGAGCAAAGTTATCCACGACCTCAGTGGCGAGGATATAGCATGGTGCATGTTCTGTCTTGGTCCAGGAAAAAACGCTCCGGTGCTCGACGTTCGCTGTGCGTGGTCCATGCCCAGCGCGACGTAAACGGATCCTTTGAGCATTTGCGAGCGGGGCACTGATCTCGATGATGGTGTAGACTGTGCGGTCATAGACTTCAGGATAATGTTCACGAAGGTGGTCGAGAATATTCAACGCTAGTGTACCGTTTCCAGCTCCAAGCTCGTAAATCTTGAAGTCTTCATAAGGGAAGTATTTCAGGAGATACTCGGACACGAGACATTGAGCAATGGCTTGACCATACCATGGCTGAATGACCTTGAGAGTGGAAATAACGAGGAGTGAGCCAATACACACCTTGAACAGCTCCGTGGGTGTATGCCAGATTTGCCTTCCTGGACCATCCGTCTCCGACAAGCTGCCACACTCAACATAGCGGCGCGCGACGGCTGTCTCGAACTGTGTGGTGTCCTTGAAAATGCCGAAGTTGAATCCTTCGTTTTCCTCTCCAGGTGCCGTGAAGATGACAGCTCGCTTGGAGAAATAGCCATAGTGTGGATTGTAGAGCGCGTCCTCTATGAAATCTCGTACGAGCATACGGACACGCGTTGGTGGAGTAGTGGAGGACTTGGCCAAGTCATTGGAAGTGACGAGTGGATAGGAAAGGTATTCCTGGGGGACGTCCGTCGAGAACACGACTTCAGGATTGAAGTTGAACTTTTCCTTGTCGATCCTACGAGGTGGAAGTTTGTCTGACCAAGGAACCGAAGAGGTCGTAAAATAAGCCTTGAGGTATTGTCGCCGTTGACAACAGTGCCGAGCTTGCCTCAGCGCTGCAGGAAGCATCGACGGACGCGGTTGACCTCACTGAGCGGAACGGGAAAATCAGTCGCCGGCGCGTTGCCTCAACGTCACAGTGTTCACTTCACACCATCTGATCGATCCTCCACATTATTATCTCCTCAATCAGTATGGACGTCGAGCGCTGCGTTCGCTCGTGGATGGTCACCGAAGGAGACGCCGATGTTGAGAAACTTGTCATAGGTTTGCGCCTCACAGGTCTCTTCGTTTGTATATGCTAATTGTCATCAGGTATCTCGTCGGGTAGCGTCACTTTCCTCGATATTGTCAAAGCTCTGGGAGAGTACTTGACGTCGGAAGAGGATCCCCTGCGAACCAAAGGTGTGTCCCTCGAGATCACCAGTCGAGGTTCATCTGACATGTAAAAGGTGTACAGATACTTTCTTTTGTGATCGAACGCTGCCCGAGGGACAAGCTCAATAGACAAGCAAGTATGTACACTCGGAGGAGACGATCTTCACTCCTGACAATGACACACCTTGCAGTCCGAGTTCTCACCACGTTCTATTGCTCTAAGCTGGAGGACACAGAAACAATCACACCGGCGCTCAGCGGACTGTCCCAGCTTGTGACTTTCCCCTCATGTTCATCCCTTGAAGCCTCGGATGTACTTACCGCGTGGGTTTCACTTCTCTATCGCCTGTAGCCTGTATGTAACTCATATTTCTCGTTCAGAATATTCCAGCATGTCAAGATGCAGTCTCTGGAGCAGGCTACCCGTTCCCATGTCTACAACATTGTAAACACTTTCATGAACACACACCGGGATCATCTTAGAAACATGGGGGAGCAATTTGTTTTGGACTATGCGGCTCTGGCCACTGGAGAAAAAGATCCCCGCAACCTCCTCATTGCGTTCAACATTGCCCACATAATTCTGACAGAATTTGATATATCCAAGCATGTCGAAGTGAGTACACTACTTAGGAGTGATACAATAGCGATGACATCGATGAACATTGCCTTCCACGAACCAGCCCTATTTTGACATCACATTTTGCTACTATCCCATTATCTGGAATCCCGCTCCGGATGATCCATTCAACATCGATGACCTCAAAAAGGCATTAAGGTGTGTTTATGTTTCGGCCTTCCCTCTTGGCTAGATTCCATTTAACTGTAAACTCCAATGGAATTACCTCTCCAATAGAGCATGTCTCAGTGCGACCCCTGCTTTCGGATCCCTTGGCACCTCTCTTTTCCTCGAAAAGCTTGCACTCGGATCAGCCATAACCAAGGTTCGTATTTGCT
>JBBPOD010001075.1:0-11720 GCA_038091255.1 Tylopilus intermedius | reverse complement strand
CGATTTTTCTACCTCCGGAACCCGTGTCTGCCACTGCTATTCCACTTTTGTCGATTTATCACTGACCTGACCTTTTTCGACTACTCCTTCACATGCCACTCCCTATGAAACCCCTGATATTTCTTATTCGGCACCTACGACAACGGCCTGCATTGGCCCTTGCGTCTCCTTGGCCTGCGCGTTTGTGCGCGCGCTCTCTTCATCCGTCCTTGCGCCCCTGATGAAAACCGTGCCAATCCCCAACGGGATCGCCGGATTCGCCGGGGTTAATTTTAACCCACCCAATGACACCCACCGGCCGCAACCACCCCGGGTTTGACACGCTTCATACATGCGTGTTCACTGTCACCCATTACGGTTTGTCTGTTCTGCTTCCGGCTGATGATGATAGATGAAATGCGACTTTCCGGAGGGTGCAACTGCGTGCAAGCGCTGTACCTCTACCGGTCATCCATGCATTGTCGAGGCAAAGAAGCCTAGAACGACACCCAAGTAAGTATTGCGATGCTTTCTCGTTTATTTACTTTACTCCGACTTTCTGTCGCCGCCCCGAACACTGCTTTGTGGTCACATTTTCCATATTTGGCCATCGGGTGTGACATACTCCAGGACTGCCTAACCGGCTGCTTGCCCGTTTGCAACCTGCGATCGGCATGCTGGCACCCTGCTTTGGTTATATCTTGGAAGCAGGGCAGCATGCAGAAGCATTCGGCGCCACCGCACATTGACTCAACCAAAAGGTTTCCCCCGTTTTTCTTCTTACCGGCAGCAGCAGCACTCGTGGTAGTGGCTGCTTTGTCAGGTTCCGTTCGCATTGCAGTCGTGCTACTTAAACCCGTCTTCCCGCTCTCCTTCTCTTCATTCTACTTTTCATCCTCTTGATCTTCAGAGCTTTCCCTCAGTCCTCATTTACTAAACAATTGCGCTCTGATGTCGACTGCGATGAAACGGCTTTCGTCGCACGACTCGATTCACTCTGATTCCTCTTCTGCTTCTTCTGACACCTTGTCTTCCACGTACTCATCACCAACCCCTCGTGTTAGCAAAAGGGAATACCTGCTTGCGCAGATCCGCCACAAGGATCAAATCATCGGATCCCTTTTGAAGCAGGTCTGTTCACGTCCCTCGTCCGTCTGTCGTACCTTATTCTGATCGCTGTGCCTACTGCAGTTGCACAACCCGTACATGGCGACGCCGCTCTCGATCGACCAATTCAAGCTCGCGATCTCACCATCCGATAAGGACAACGTTCGGGTGGTCGATTGGATGGATCGCCTTCAGAACGGTGCGCAGCAACCCGCCCAGGCGACCGCCGCGAGGATGGAAATCATCCGTGAAATGGGTCGTTCTGGTGACGTGTCGTCCTCGGTGACAGGTGCTAGTTCCGGTGCCGGTGTCGGCTCTCCTGAAAGCCATGCGATTGGCGACTCTGACGAGGCCGTGGAAGATGTTAAGGATGCGACGACAGAAGAAGAAGAGACGGAAAAGGCGCGTAGCGCTCTACCCGACGTCACTGTCCCGATTGGCTTGCTCGCGAATCTTTCCTTGGACAAATATAACGACAAGGAGAAGGGCAAGACCAGGGCAAGACCGCGTAATGGATCAGGCCAAAGTGGCATTGCTGCCAAGCCTGAAGAAGACGATGACAACGTGGTACGTATTGAACATCGGTCCTTATTTCTGAAGGTGCTTGCTAAATGTTGTCTCAAGGGCGTCGCGAACAAGGATTTTTTCCGCCCAGGTATGTCACGCATCGTCACCTCGTCATTTCAGTTATTTGCTAAGACCTTTGCAAGGCCCAGCAAACGACCTCGACATTCGAAAGCACTTGATCGAAAAGAACAGCCCGCCGGATATTTTATTGCATGGGTTGGTGACCCCCGCAGACGTGGACAAGCTCTTCGAGATGTGCGTCGCTTCCTTTTTGATTTGAAAGCACGACGCTGATATCAGCGGTAGATTTTGGAACCAAATCAATGTATGGCGTGTTTATATATTACCACCTCACGGCTAACACCCACCTCCCACACAGCCTTTCATTGGGTTATTAGACCCGAAGCTCCACACCCCGACGTCAATATTCCACCGTTGTCCATCCCTCTTTACCGTCAGTGCGTACTCGTCATTCACTTTTCAACCAAATTTGTCTGAGCGTCCGAACAGTCTCTGCGATCTCGTCCAGGTATTACGGAGAAAAGTCGGAGATTTATCCTGTGGCGATGCATTTCGCAAAGCACTCCGCGGCGAATGCGCTCATCGATGGATGGAAGTCGGTTGAGTTGTGTCAAGCCTACATTCTCATGAGTATCTACGCCGTTCCTGCTCGACGATGGGAGGAGGACCGGAGTTGGCTATACACGGGGCTTGCGGTTAGGTGAGGTTTTCAGCATTCATCTCACCTTTTGCTCAGTTGTACACGACTGCCAGGCTCGCCACGGACTTGAATCTACATCATGTCTCGACGACACAGCCCCAAACAGAACGGCAAGAACGTGAGATACTCAATCGGACGCGGGTCTGGATGATCTGCTTCAACCTGGATCGCTCTACTGCCGCGCAATTCGGAAAGCCGAGCACGATTAAGGAAGATTATATTACGAGGGGCTCAGCCGATTGGTATCGACAATCCCGTTACAGGGACAAGGTACGATGAGTGTCTCCTTACATGCAGATCTAGATCTGATTGGGTGCTAGTATGATATCCATCTCTGCGCCTATTCGCAGCTGTTGCGCATCGTTGGTCGGTTCCATGACAAGATATTCTCTGACCCTAATGCACCGACGGGCCTGAACAGGGTAAACTCCTATGTTTCTTGCACAATTCCCAGCTGACTTCGCTTCATTATCAGTCGCCGAACTTCCTTTCCGTGACTCTGGAGCACGATGCGGAACTAACCGCTTACTTCGAGGAGTGGAAACTACGCTTCCAATCTGAGTCAGACCCCAATGGTTCGATTCTGTCAGCTGGTTCGTTGTCACATTCTGACGACTTTGATAGATTCCGGAAGTCGATTCCGTTGTACATTGCTTCCATTGTTCGTATCATCTCCCTTATTTCTCTTTCGCGTAGCTGAACATGATATAGCCTTGTGAACTACTCGCGGCTTGTCATGTATTCATTTGGATTCCAGCATGCTTTCCAAAGGGGTATAGAAGCAAATGACGACGTGTTCCTTACCAAGGTACGTACCTTGTTCATATGGAGACATGGCTCTGGTAAACAACTCTTCACAGTGCTTTGAGGCTGCAACGGCTGTTATCAAGCATATGATCAATGTGCTTGCGCCAAGTGGTCTCATGCGTTCATCCCCTGACGGCGAGTATCTTTCCCTCTTACAATCGATCGATTGTTGCTCATCCCGTCCGCAGGTCACTTTATCTTTGCGTCATTCGCCTCCGCCTTTTTGCTCAAGGTTCGTTGCTCATTTCGCATGACACAAGGTTGTCTTCTCACCGTCTTTCTCAGCTTCTGCGACCCGAGTTTGTGCATATTCTCACCCGAGAAATGGAGGATGAGATATTCGACTTGATTGGTCGCCTTATCACGACTCTGCAAGAAGTGGCGACTGATGAACGTCACGCCCCACGGCTGTACGCTCGTTTCCTTGCGGGTTTACTCACCAAGCATCGCAAGGGAGGGAGCACCATTGCTGGGCGTCTGGAGCCACATCCCCCTGCGGGTCAACTCGCGCTGCAATCCCAGTCGCATGGCCCTTCTGGCTCGCACATGTCACACGCAGCCATGCAAGCGCAGCATCGCTCTGAGCCTCGCCACGATAATGACGCAATGCAGCTGAAACTGAATCAGTTACCGAGCACGACAGAGTCCCTCATGGGCACTATCGAGGTCGTCGTCCACCACATCCTTCTTTTCGAGGGAAAGTGTTGGCGAGTGATCTTGGTCGTCTTTCGTCAATTCACAACGAAATCGGCGACAAATCCGCTAGCGCACATTGCAAGCCTGGTTGACCGCTGCGGTTCGACTCATCAGCAAACTCACCATCACCTGGCCAGAATTGGCCAGTGCCATCTAGGCATCCAACATCTCCAGAAAGGTCCCCCTCTAGCCAGGAATGGCCAGAGGGTTTCCAGAGCTCCAGATTCCCAACTAGCCACCCTGGAGAGCAACACCAAAACTATAGGTTGGATGGCTAGAGTGACTGGAGATCTGGAGAAGTGGATACACTCTAGGCCTGGCTTGGCTGGGTATCTGGAGAGATGGAACATTGTAGGCCAATCCAATTTCATTAAAAATGTTGTAAACTACCAAAAAAGCGGTACTGGATAATGCACAGCATGCCTCTTATGTACCTACATTAGCCCTAGGTTATTTCATGTCAATCGGGCTGCTGCAAGAGACCTTCAAGTTCAACTTCTTGAGATGGGTCCTCGGGTGGATCGAGGGGCCACTGCACAGCGGCCTCATTGTCACATCGTCTTCCTTGTGTTCCCTCGTTTTGAAGAGTGATCAATCAGTACACGGGGAGCAGACTGGTATCATTGAATTCGAACACAAATCACCTGCTGACAGCACGCAACCCACCAACACCACTCCCGATTATGATGGTCCTGCTTGATCATGCATTGAGGAAAAAAATGACCACTGAGCTGGTAAGTGGATGCCCCGAAACACCAAAACATAGTGACGAGCTTGCGCTCGGGTGATCCTAGCAATTGTGCATGTAACGTCAGCCCTAAGCTCTCCGCGAATGCTTGAAACGGTACCTGGCAGGGCGAACATTGTTGCAGTTTCTGTTGAGGAGCGAACACTGGCAGTGCAATCGGTCAGCACAGGGGCAAAGACTGAAATCGCGGGCTTCTGAAATTGATGCAAAGACGTGGTCGCAGTCATCCCCAGGCGAGCAACATCACCCATGAGCTGTCTTGGGTAGAGGAGGGTAAAAGGGACTTCAACTGGTTGCACGGGTACGGACTTACATACAACGGGGGATTTATGCGCTTCGTCCTCGAGAACCTGTAGTGTCCTTTCTCGACTTTCGCCGGCTGTTCCATTTCGGCAGCACGAAGATCACGGAATGATCTGCTCCCTTCGACTCAAAACCGCCACCGAGAATGTACACAGGACACGAGTACCAGACGCGGATGCTTGTGGGTGCCGTAGATATGGTTGTGTATGCGCTCTTGAGTGTTCCACCAGGTATAGGCACTATCCGTTCACTTGCTTTCAGAGGCGTCGATGTGGGGTACTTGAGATCGCCGATATCGATGCAATGTGTAATTCACAGTATCCAGCGGGTGACCTGTGATAGCGTCAATACAATGTGGCCGAAATTTGTAGCATATAAAAGAACTTGCCTTATACTGGCCCACCAGTCCTGAAATTCATGAAGCCTGCGAGTGATCTTCAAGTTTCCGCACACGTTCCCTGATCACCTAAGAGCCAGTAAATAAGATACCGATCGAACGCGATAAACTCACCCGTATGTCCCTGCGAACTTGCGACCGTGTTTCTGAGTATTCCAGAGCAAGCATCCAGATTTTGAACACTTTGGCAAACTCGGTATCCATGTCGCCCTTGTTAATGGCGCGTCAGGCAGGGATCACGAGGACTTGGTATTGCCGAGCTCGGAGCAAATGAGAAAAGCCTATCGGAAACGTGAACATGAGAGATCTGGGGTGCGAAAGGCGTCGCCATGGCCCTGCCAGAAGGAGTGAACACTGATGGCGCGGCGGCAGGGATCGCCGTAAGGGAAAAAACCGAGTCAATAGGAGCAGAGAACAGCGATGTGGGTGGCATCCTTGGGCGAGTGATGTCGTCCGTGAGTTGTCCAGATGGTGAGGGAAGGGGAGGCCATTGGCGAAAAGGAACTTCGGGAGCAGCATGCTGCGCAACTACTGCAGACGGTGTAGACTTAGAGGTGCTGGGGGGTTACTCACTTCATCCTCGAAGACCAGCGACGAACTCACCAGCGGTAGCTGCGAATGGGACGGTTATTTGTACGAGATGTTAGAGTGAAAGGCCGATGAGTCATTGGTGGTTACTTGGGCGCTCGACGAGAGTGCCTGGGGTGTCGGGAAAGAATCTCCAGCATGAGAGGCGAACTGCAAAGAGTTGAAGTCCAACATTACATAATGCTGGCGCCCAGGAAAAGAATAAATTTGCCGATTTTGAAAGCGATGCACTGGCAGTTGTAAAGCCAATGGATCTTACCTATATGCCCGCCGTGTACCACGAAGCTCGTGACGAGCACTGTCTAGTTGGACCACATGGAGCTCCCAGCCACCAAGCGTCTACTAGTATACTGTATTCGTGTCGTCGTCGTCGTCGTAACGGTCCAGGCAACCGCTCGCACTAACGTTCCCCGCAACGAGGTCTAAAAGGTTTCTAGCCGAGTGTGCCTGTACGTGCGTCTTGGAAGGACCTGTACCCACTTTCCGCTGCGCGACGAGGCAGAGAGGTGGAAGTTGACGGTGAGGCACATCCCCATTCTCTGGGACGCGCACATATATCCGGATATCATTGCCAAGCAGGATGGCGACTATCGGTTGATATACGAGGTCACCGGGCGTCATCGCGTGATTCAACGACCCCCGTTCTACTAGAAGCAGCGCGGGCGCTGCATGTGAGAGACATTTCACACGACATGATGAAGAACAACCGAGCTCCTGGGGTTCTGGACCGACACCAACGAAGAGGAAACGCACCTCTTGGGAATTCTGTCGATCATAAGGGTGGCGGAGACGTTGGATTTCCACAGGGGGAGCACGAGATCGCGTGCGAGACTAGGGTGTCGCGTGAGCAATGTGCCAGAGGGAACGCAGAGCGCACTTACGTCGTATCAAGAGTCCGCGCCGCCGGGAGCCGCACGACGTGACTTCCAGATCCTGTTCAAGCAGAAACAGTCAGCATCACCACACACGCACGAGCGCGACATCGCGTCCAACGCACACAGCGGATAATATGCCTTCGACAACGTTCGCAGTCGAGTGCCGTCGTCCGCGGTCAAGATGGTTCCCGGGTCGACGTACGGCAGCATGACCGGCACCCCCCGCCGAGGATGCGAAAATGGGCGTCGACGAACCCACGGGCGGACTCGGCGTCCTGGCGCGTAATGACCTTGGTGCTGGCGGTCATGAGGCGCATACGGGTGTAGTCGTTGGCGGTGAGGACGGACTTGACGTGGTCGTTGACGAGAGCGAGCGGACGGCGTCGCGGGCGGTGTTGCGGACGAGGAAGTCGGACGAAGGGAAGGTGGGGGTGAGGTGCCGCTGTTGTTTGTCAATGGGGGGGAGCTTCGTTAGCATGTGTACATTGGGGCAAGATGCGGGTTTATATGCAGGTCGCGAGGGAGGGTCGTTGGGCGATAACAGCGTGTAAGGCATTTCCTTGAAAGAGGGGTCTGCGACCTTGACCGGTTGATTCGTTTGGGTGTCAGTGGCGGGAACCCCGTGCAAAGGCTCGGTAGCTGGCTCGTCCTCAATAATGGTAGCATTGTCGTCGATGGTGGTGGTAAGCTCCGCCGACGTGCTCGTGCTCGGCTCTTGTTCGAGTTCACTTGAAGAGACGTTGATTTCAACTTTCCACCTTGAGCTCTTGCTCTCTGGAGTACTCATGTAACCTTCCTCGGCCGCATGTTTCCTTCGGACACTTTAGTATATACAAGAAAGACGGACGGATTGACGAAGCCTTACCCTGCTTGCTTGCTTTTCGACGGCTAATACTCTGCTTGCGCTCCAAAACTGCGACAAAACACCCCCCCCGTGTCTTGAAGATGTGGGTACTAGTAGATGCGTAGGCTGAATTCACACTGGCAGTCAATAAATACACGATCAACGGGAAGTTGTTGTCCACACACCAGCGCTTAAGGCTCAATGCACCGGCGTTGCCTGGCGGCCAATGTGTCTCGAACATTTTTGACTCGGCACGCTTGTTTTCGGGGATGGTTTCTATGTAGGCTTCCCAGGAGGTGATTGAACGACCGACAGTCGGCAGCCAGTTGTCGACGAACTAACTCGGGCAGCTAAGACGACACATCCGCTAGTTGGAACTCTGGTGATAGAAAGAGGTCACAGGGCAGAAAGGTCGCGGGTATCACCATCACCCTCATCTGAATGCGAATTCAGTGCAGCGGCGAAGACGGCTTCGTTTCGACGGCGTTCAGGGAGCACGTGGAGTAGACGATGTGACCGTCCGGTTCCAGCATGCGCATGGCACGTTGAAGGATACGAACTTGCAACCTTGGGGAACGTCATCAGAGGGGAAGTGTGTCCAGCAGGGATAGATTTGGTGCAACGAACCCATGCAAACCGTTGCCATCCAAGGGCTGCCAATGTTTCCAGATACCGACGTTCTTTCGCACGGGCCGTCTCCGCTGCACGGGACGTCACAGAGGATACGGAGCTGACTCGGCGTATGTTTGACTGCACGATGTTTTTCGGCCATGTTGATCGAAGGACTGGATAAATCGATGCGTCTAGATTGGTGACCATGAACAACGGACTCAGAAGATGGGCGGACTGGTGGATGAGGGGATGGGCGCGTTTGTAATCGCTGTCGTTGGCAATGAGGAGGCCAGGCGGTGTCGACGTTGCAGTGGCAGTATCGTTTTCATGTAATGCTTCGAGCAATTGAACTGTCTTGATATTTAAGTATGTAAACTGGCTGAATAGTGGATTACTTACCTTGGATCCTGGTGCCGCGTGCCAATCTCTTCTCGAGTAGGTCAATACGAACTGCATCTCTGGATCTAAACGAGTATAAGCGATTGTGACAGGAAACGTTAACATTGCACACCAACCCAACATCGAAAACATCATTGGATATGTGGCCCATACTTCAGATAGGGCGTTCCGGAGCTTTACGCAAAGGTCAAGTGTCGTGGTAGCCTTCTGTGCGGGCCCGCCGTCATGGTCGCAAGGTAAGGCGCCGTGTAGGGCTCGCAGAGCGTTGGCCAATTCGTGACCCCTACAATGCAGCAGTAAGCCCGCGTGCACTCTATCCAAGATAGAGTTATATAGCTATCCTGTTCACCAGGGACTCGGATTGGTGACGTACCTCGTAAGCTTGGTCGTCGAAAGAGCGTTTCAAATTCTTGCAAATTCTCCGAGTCCGTGGATAGAATCTGTAGTACTTTAACGAGAGATGGAGCACTCCAACTTGAAGGCGTGAAATACGTACTTCATCCGGTGTCGGACAAGGGGGTGCTTGTCGCTCCGCTGTCGAGCATTACTGGTGAACGAACAGGAACTATCCCGCTTTCTTACGACTGTTTGACAGCAAGTTGATGAGCGAGGACAGAATTTCTTCGACAGACGTTGTTCTTCATGGCTTGTAGAGACCTTGAATGGATCAGCTTTCCGGACTCTAATATGTACGTGTACGTACACTTCGGATAATCGACAGTGCATCAAGGTAAAGACCTCTCATTGTACTGTCCCCGTTCTCCTGTACGGGGTGCCATAAGAGAGATAGCGCACTGATTCGTCCCGCATGGCCTGTAAGTATGGAGAGCGCTGTGTAGGGGTAGAAGGGTTGGAGAGATGAGTAAGCTCGGGAGCATGGTCAGGAAAGGATGAGCTGGCGGAAAGATGGATCTGATAGGAGAAGGCGTGGTACGCCGAGTAATTTGCGTGCATATACGTCGGTGGTGGAGCGGACGCAGACAGATTGCTGAGATGTCTGGTCACTGTGGGTTTCCAGTGGTCAGTACATAATTCGTACGCCGGAGAGAAGGTGATACCATGGACAGAAGGCGTTGTGGATGCGGACGGGTATACAGCGCACAACCTACGCTTGATAGACGGCGTCGTGCCCGTCAGGTGGATCGAACGACTCGGAGTACGTCCGTTGCGATCCACCGTGACGTAGGTCAGCAGCACATGGGGGACATAGGGGAGCACGTGCAACTGTGGACCACACAATAGAGCCGTGCGGAGCTCGCGGATGGCCAGGGGAGATATGCAGGACCGAGCACGAGGGCGATCCGACACATAGTCGCGCGGATGAAGTCTCTCGAAACCGGCTGCGAAGGGTATGGCTCAACACCGTCAACAGCTTCCCGATCTGAGTTTCTTTCAAGTTGGAGCTGGGGCTGGGGATGTCACGCGACGCTGGTGATGCCGAGAGCGACGGGGATACGAAGGCTGTTCTCGTTGTCAACGCAGTTCTCCAGGTAGCCTAGCAACGCGGGAAGGAGACGCAGGTGAACAGCGTCGGATACTTTTTTTCACGTCCGCCGACGGCACCATGGACGGTGGTTGGAGCTCGATCACGTTCTTTTCGCCTTCCGGCACCTCGTCGACAGTAGAACTCTCCCCTTCATGAACTGCTTCCTCCATCGAAAAGTGAAAGTTTTCCAGGATGGCGAGTTACTAGACTGAGCGAGCAAAGATCGCATCTCTTGAAGGGGCGCGATACCTTCACATTTCAGAACAGCGACGTCGAAGGCTTCTCGCAGCGCGGGGCAGCGTTGTTGCGAATGGCGAGCTCTCCTGAGTCTTGCGCGAAATGCAGCGCGTTGTACAATATGGGCAACTAGCCGCGCACAGATAGGGCGACCTCGTTGAGCGTCTTAAACGCCGTCAGCCAGCGATTGAAATCGGCTTCGTTGACTCGTTTAATGGAGCATGCATTCAAAGATTTTAAGATGGATGCGAGATCTTGAAGGTTAGGGCGGAAGATCGCTAGTTGGTTAAACGTCGACGTGAGCGCGAGCCGAGCGACGTTGGATCGGAAGGAAAGGAACAAGCTAGACAAGAGCTCGTAGACGCTTGCAAAGCTCGGTGACGCGGCATCCGACAACCCGGGGGCGAGCGCGAGCAAGCTGTTTAGGATTGTCAACAGATTCACCTTGGACTTTCCGGGGATCGCTTTTCCTGGTTCGCGCAACAATGGAAAGTAAGCCAACGAAGACGGTCGCCTGTGTGGGATCGGTAATATGATGTGCGACTTGGGACAGGATGCTAATTTGACGCTGAGCAGGGGAGTGGGCAAGTGCTCGTCGCACTTGGTTCGCTCGACGAGGGTGGTGAGATTTCTGAGTAGAGTCTCGAGATGCGGCTTCACGACGTCTTGGGCGATCGCATTATCTTCGGACGAAAAGGCGAGCAAACAACTCACGATGTCAACAATGTGTGTCGAAATGACCGGCGTGACGTTGGTGGCAACCAAGCAGCTGACTCGGAGGACTTGCACGAAACGCGATCGTCATAATCGACCAAGTAACGGATATACTCAGCCTAAGGTCGGGATGCCCAACCATAAAGCACGCCCAACAAGGCCGACGGTGCTTGTGTATTCTCTTAGCCGAGAAGAGCCATTCGCAGCAAAATAATGGCCGCGAAGGACGCCCGCAAGTAGGCGTGGTCGAAAGAGACACGGAAGAAGTCTACCAGTCGCGAGAACCCAAGCCGTGAAACCGGGTGCAGTGCTCTGGTCGTCGAACCCTCGTCGGCACTTTCGTCGACCTCGGCCTCGGCATCCTCTCGACCCTGCTCCTATTTCACTCGCACCGGTTGTCGCCGCCTCCTCAGCGTGCTTCGACCCTCCTAATCGGGACTGTGCGAATGCGACGAGGTTCACGACAGTGCCGAGAAGCCGGACCGAGGCGCCGTAGCACTGCACCCAACAGGTTCAAAAACCCTACCATGACCTGCTGCTTCGGGGACACGCTCAGCGGTACCTCGGTCAACTTGAACCCACCATCCTGCCATGCCCGACTGCTCGACCCCATCGGTTTCAGTATCAGGTCGACGAGCAG
>JBBPOD010001074.1:0-11721 GCA_038091255.1 Tylopilus intermedius | reverse complement strand
CTTGTCCATGTCTTCACCCAACATCTCCTGTCGCGACAGCGAGCTAATGTCCGTCGGGGTAGACGCACCAGTTTGTCGGTCGTGATTCGATCGTTGGTCGTCATTTTGAATCTCATTCACGTCCACACCCGCCTCCTCTAATTTCACCCTTAGGACATCTGCTTCCGCAAACTGTGCATCCCCGAACATGGCATCGTCCGTGCCGTCGATATCAATGTCATCCTCGGTATCCAGGGTGGAGGGGCGAACGTGTATTCCTGTCCCTTGCAAGCTCGCATTCGTAATGACCCGACCGACGCTTTCTTCCTCGGCAGCGTCCCACCCCGCGCCGACGTCCACGTCCACATCCTCGTTCCCACCTACAAGCAAAGCCGTTCCTTCACGTTCCTGCTCGACCTGGCCACGCCGACTCTCGTACGCAAGGCACGCGTCAACATGTGCGTCGATGACGTCTCTGTCGCCCCGGACGGATTGCGAGCACACGGGGCAGACGATCTCTGCGGCCGCGCCATCCGAGTGGCGTACGAGCCAAGCTTCCTCTTCCTTGGCGAGCTCCTTGAGCCGTGCACATCTCGCCTTGCGGCGGCGCGTCATGATTGCGATCGCACGTTCTATGGCAGTCGGCGTCGTGTTCGCGCCTGCCATGACGGAGGTGAATGGATCGGACGAGGATAGGCGAAGGGGAGGCGGTGGTTGGAGGGCAGAGAGAGACTGGCGTGCTTTGAGCGCCGAGCGTCGTTTACTAGCATTCGGTCTGTGCGTAGGAAACGATGAGTGCTAAATCAAGCGGGATAGAGTGCGAGAGACGCACCCCTCGTCGAGGTCATCTACCTCTGCGAGCACTTCTGAGTTGCCAATATGTCTGATGATGTCCTCGACACGCTGCATTTCGAGCCGGGCGTGTGTCGCGAGGAGACGGATGGGGATGTCCTCAGAGCAGGCGGGGCATGGACGTGTTTCGGCGCGTTTTTCTGGGGATGGGTAGTTAGAAGAGGACAGGAAAACTTGGGTACGCGCGTACGCACGTTTCTTCACTTTGGGCGTTGGTAAGTCATCCGGCACAGGGGAGAGCGAGGAAGATACGTCCCTTGCATGCTTTATGCTGCTGTGATTATTAAACCAGACGTCGAGACCCCCGAAGATGAGTCGAAACGGACCTTGCAACGGACATGGAATAATTCGCGTTGGGCAGGGGAACGAACTGGTGGTGTCGGTGGAGGAAATCAGACGGGACGCAGGGATGGATTGCCCTGACCGAACTTGGATGACATCCACTCCCACGTGATCGCACACCCAGGTACTTTGTTATCGATTCACTGGTAGTGTCAACACCACGCCACTTCTGGTGCATGGATTCGGCATCGCACCCTGTGGATGGGACGCTCATGAATATACTCTCGAATGTACACTATTAATACATTGCCTGCACCTGCCTCCTCTCAGAGACGAGTCGATGAATCGTTTACCAAGGGCTCAGATGCCCGTCGATCCCTTCCCCTTGCTATCCAAGATTGCACTTCCTCTCGTCACGTTCATGCTAAAAGTTCCCGAGTGGAATCCTTCGGCCGATTGTTCCTTGCCTTTCTCCAGCATGATTTTGACAACGTCGACGTTCTTGGACGTTCCAAAGGTGGTTTCGAGTTGTTGTTTGGAAGGCCGACCTAGATAGCCTTGAGAACCCTGGGGCGAATGGAAGATCTCGAATGCTAAAGATTGTCTCAGCCTCGGCATAGAGGTAACTGGCATGGACATACAGTCGACAACTTCTGCGAGAGGGATCGACCTAGAGGTACGAGTGCAATCAGTCAAAGGAACTCGTCAACCTGCGGATGCATTTACGTGTCTGAAGACAGACGAGTCAGCGATGCGTTTCGACAGAGCTTGTAAAAAAGGGGGCTCACCTCCAGACTTCCATTTCTTGAACTGCAATAACCGAACATCAGAGATCGCCATCAGGCATTCGAAACGCAGAAAAATACCTCTGCAGGATTGATAATGATGGTGTATTCGTCTGTGTGTTGCGTATCCGGTTTGTACACGACTTTGGTGACGACTTTGGTGACGCGCTTTGGCATGACGAAAGGAGGGTGGCGGAGTCAGTCGACGAAACGACACGTTATCGGGTATGTCCAAAATACAAGCTACTATACGACAAGGAGAGGATGCGCCGTGCAATTCGTTGGATCAGTGGATGGTGGCGGTAAGAAGGATCAATTGATCAACGGCGACGTTTTATACGCGCCACAGGTAATGACGTCTTACATTTACATGCCCCTCGGCGCGACTCGGCAGACCTCGGTCACGCGACTATGAACAAACCACAGACACAGCATCCAAACACAATGGTCGTCTGGATGCCGCAATTCATGCGAGAACTATACTCTCACTCTGACGACGGTCGCAGGGCAGCGACCTTTTCCCATTCCAGACCCGTTTCTTTACGTCCTCCAGTTGGGTTAAGACGTGTCAATGGAACAAGCGATGGCCTAAAGGAGGACAAGGGTCATTCCCTCGGGAGCGACGGAACAATGCAGCCAGCTTACCTCCCATGAGCGCACTGGAAAGGGAAAACGGTGGTCGATAACTGCTTCACCAACCGCTGGCATTGTTCGGTGTTCAAGGGGTCATTGAACATGACTGCACCTTCAAAGTCGCTGAGCCCGTGTAGACATCACAGGAAATTCACTCGCACCCACCTCGACAAGCCTTGGAGTTGATCAGGTCAAGGAGTCCACGTGGACACCATCGCAGCGCTTTGAGCCATTGCGTCTCCTCGTCCAAACAGCCAGAATCAAGCTGGGATGGTGGTTCACGTGGTTCAAGTTCCCGGCTCTCCAATGCACCAATGTACCCCTTGACGAGTTCCTGCATCTCCTTGCCCAATAATAGCTGTGGTTCGGTCTCAGCGATGTCCACAAGTGTCGCTCACTTGGTCCTCACCTTTTCACTCACGATTTCGGGAATGGCACATACAAGAACCTGGATGTAACCGCCATCAAGGTCTATGCCACACTCCAGTCTTGACCGGATTTCTTCAAGTCCAGAGAATTGGAAACCCCACGATTCGAACGACTTCTGGAAGTCCGAAAGCTCCGCGAGACGGGAAGCTTCACGCCTGGTAAGCAAGATAGGTACCGGGGGAGACAACAGCTTCGTCTCCACGCTTCCACTTCCTTCCTGATGACAAAGAAAGCCACGACAAATTGACTTCAAGAATCGCTCCACGCGTACACGTTCATCCGCAGCATGTTGATCGATTAGGATGAGTGTTTTCCCATCCGTCGGAAGTTCATCTTCGCCTGTTTCATCGTCTTTCTCTACATCCGAGGGAGCATCTTGGTCTAGACCGACGACACATGCGATAAATTTACAATCCACCTGACTAATAATCTGTGCCTTGCGTAAATCGTCCTTTCGGAAACGTATTTGGGATGGAGTAAAAGTAGACGAGCTGGGCTGAAGATATTGGCTCGAAGTCGCACACCTTGGGGAATAGCCCGCGTGACAGCTGTGAAGCCGGCAACTCCGACAATCGGTCGCATGATTCACTGATAAGGGGAGGGAAGGTATCTTTGGCTCTCCAGGCGCAAAGGCGTCGTTGGCCTTTCAATAACCTTAGTAACGTAGTCCCACATGCAGCATGGGAGCAAGAAGCATACCTGCAAGGCTTCTTGTAGCCAATTAGGTGTGTGATCTCCACAAGTATTTTTATCACAATTGTCTTCATCGGCTGTTAGTTGTGGTGCCCGGAGGGTTCGCCTCTGCGAGCCAGATTCAATTGATCCACCAGTACCTGTAATAGAACGGGCGCTTGGAGGATAAGAGTTTCCTGTGCGGTTATCGATGATAAAGGTTTCTCCGGTCGATGGATCTTTCCAGACCGTCTTCTCTGCGTCAGCTACAGACATCTTCTCCTTGTCGAGTTTCTAAATAAACTGATAAATGCACACGTGAACCGTGAATCGAGGAACGTACCATATGGACGGATACGTTGGGCATCCCACTCCTCTCGGACTGGACAGAGCCCGACGGCGTCTTTTGATTAACCGAACTCTGTGGGACAAGCTTTCGCTTCTTCCTCGGGCAATTACCATCGGGGTTCTCATCCATTCTCTTCTCGGGCGCAAAGTTGTGGTGAACCAAGAATGATTGAATGGTTGCAGATAAGAAAGAAGTCACAACGTTTTTATTCTAGCGTATGAAAATCAGCATGGCATTGAACCGAGGAAGAAGCGGTCCTTGCCCACATCCAACTCCACCGTCGATTTCGAGGGTTCCAAGCAGTTGTCAATGTGTTTCACAGGAATCGTCAGGTTCAGGACGTAAACAGGCTTCTTCTCCCCTTTACGTGGGGACCGGCGCGTGGCTGGAAATATCGATAAGATTGCCTCCTATGGCGCGGAACAAGAAACATACATGGCCGCAAACTTGTCTCTCCACCTTCGTCATACGCCTGTAAAAGAAGGTTTCTCAGCTAGATCCGCAATTCAAACGTTAGCCGTACATGTTTCGCAAACGTACTCGCAGCAAAGCGATTGTCAATTAACCGATGGAGGTCACAGGGTGATATCGGGTGTCGATTGATATCTAGTCAAGGGATAACTTGAATGTGTGACAAATCAGAGTTAGCCGTCTGTGACTTACACAAGAATTGATACGACTGTCGAGCCAAGGGGTATCAGATAGGAGATAATCTTCGATCATAGAATGGAAGATGCCACCTTTGTGTACGCGCCCACAAGTGAGATAAATCCCTCAATCCGGAGTTGGCCAGAAGTAGTGGCTATCTCTTCCACGCACTGAGGAATGCAAGTTCCAGCGACTCATCCATAGGGTACTTGTACAGAAATACACTTGCCTCTGTGAATGCACGGCCATAGAAGTGTCGAAAGGCCGCGAGAGTGGAGCGAGTCTTGATCGGATAAAACGTGATATGGAAGGGGAAGCACTGGAAATGGGGGAACCCGTTACCTTTGGTATCTTGAGGATGTGTGACTTGTGGGGATTGTGAGTTTCTTTGGTCTTGCTTGCATCCTGGAGCGAGAAGGAGATGTCTGGGAACACCAGCGCATATACCTCAAGTTCTTGCCGAATCAGTTCAACCGTCTTGTTTGGCGTAGGGTGCGATTGACGGCGAACTGGGAGCTATTGAATTGTTACGACATATGCATTTTAACCGGGACTGCCACACACATTGAAAAACGCATCACGGATCGATACGACGGTTCCGGCAGATTCTCTACGCCACCGGATCGATGGGCCAATATAAAGAGACTTTCCGGCCTGGAAAAGCGGGCGTATTAGATACAGCATGAGAAATTCTGAAAGGGGAATACCTTGACAATAACGGACCAGCTGTCGCGAGATCTTGCTGTGCGAGATGAAATCTCCAAGCAAGAGAGATCCGCCATGGAAGCCAAAGCTGCAGAAGAAATAGGAATGCATGCCACGGGCATCATTACGAAGGATTAATTACCTTCTCCTCGGAAGCCAAAGGTAGAAACGGTCTCCAGCGAGGCAGAGGTGTAAGCTTTCGAAGAGTCTGCAAGGAACGGCTTAACCCAAAGAAAAGCAGTGCATTGAAGCAGATGACTCGCTGTATCGCCCACGTTCAGAATCCTGACCGACTTTATGCAAACCATCCTTGGTAAATCCCGAACCATCGTCCATGACCCAACAACTCCATTCGGCACAGTCGACGCCCACATCAATCTGTGAAGCCCCAGCATCGATAGCGTTCTGTAAGAGCTCCGAGATTATGGTAGGGAGGGATGTCAAAATTTGAGTGGAACGTAGCTTGGAGCGCGTCTCGGCAGTCAGTGTCTTCAAAGCCGACCCGTCTGCCATGATCGTTTGACGAAGTAGCTTGTGAGTGTTGGTCCAGATGATCCGCGGAGAGATTCAGCCAGTCTCAGCACGGATGTAAACTTTGGACAGAGCAGCTCATTGCATGACTCCGAGGTTGTTGTTTGGCGACTCCCTTAGAAATAAACAAAGGCTACATTTGGCAATGTCGATCAAGAGTGGCATTCACATCCTGAAGACACCAAATCCTCTCCCTGACCCTTCCCAAGTGGTTCCACCACCAAGTCCTAATGCGCGTACATCCGATCGTCTCCTGGCTGCAAGTGCAAGAGCAAGCCCTACTACATCACGGGTTTCTGTGGGTTGAATGATGCCATCATCCCACAAACGAGCGGTGGAATAGAGCGCCGTCGATTGAGCCTCTATCTCAGCCTTTAGACTAGAATGCTGATTTGGATCCCTAGCCAAAATTTCATCAGCTACGTGCGGTACTATAATGCAGATACATACTTTGACACGGTTGACATCACTTGTGAGAGCTGTCCCGATCCCATGACAGACACTTTCGCATTCTGGTGCATCACGCGTCAATTTTAGGGCTATTATTGGAGTGTACGTTGGGACTTACAGGCCACATCCACAGAAAACGTGGCGAATACTAAAATCTCTCTTAGAACAGGTGGTACAATAGAGTTAAGCGGCTCACCGCGCGTCCGGACATTCCTACGCATGCGGATGTCAGTTTTGTGAATGTTAGGAAATCTTCTTAGGATAGTTACCGTAG
This sequence comes from Tylopilus intermedius, assembly GCA_038091255.1. Classification (NCBI taxonomy): domain Eukaryota; kingdom Fungi; phylum Basidiomycota; class Agaricomycetes; order Boletales; family Boletaceae; genus Tylopilus; species Tylopilus intermedius. The sequence goes on along the minus strand of JBBPOD010001074.1, from coordinate 5,132 downwards.
TTTCCAGCACCGAAGCTACCACCAACAACGACAGTCAATTTTGGAACATCTGCGCACGCCACAGCTCGGACCATCTTCGCGCCATCCTTTGCTATGCCTCCCCTTTCGGCCTTGGAACCCACCATGTATCCTGAGACAATGTCAAGATACATTATTCGTGCCACGGCGAGCAAAACACACCGGTAACATTCACAAGGAAAAGTAGGGGTATTTTTCGTTGAGAACAGAGTTGGATGAAATGGGTAGCCTTTAACGCCGAGGGAGAGAATAGAATGCCATTGTTAGCAACGATACCGACTTCATACCCATGGATGTGTGCAAATCCCTGAGAGAACGTGGCACGTTAACTTCATTGTCACTTTCGAGTCAAAACCCCTTACAGTCACGATTGTGGGACCATATTCCTTCTTGAATTCTCTGAATTGGCTGCCATCCACAATTCGCGCAATAACATCTCGCATGTCAAACGTTTGCCGAAGATCAGTACCGACAATGCCGTGTAGTTCGGATGCTGGGTATAACGGGTCTTCCGACGGAACAGAAGGCTTGATTCATCTTTAGTAACACCACCCGAGACGTTGTGAGACGGCTCGTGCTCACCCCGACGGGCTGTCCACTTGCGTTGCCCAAGTCACCCACAATCCCGCGTGCGATAGCAATTGCATGTTCATCATCTCCGGCGAGATGATCGGTCACACCACTCTCGGTGGAGTGCATCAGGCCACCTCCTAATGCTTCTTCATCAACCTCCTCGCCTGTGGCAGCTTTGACTAATGGAGGACCGGCAAGAAATATGTGTCCCTGTTCGCGAACAATAATGTTTTCGTCGGCCATAGCAGGAACATAAGCACCACCTAGTACACGTAAATACGAAGAACACAGAAGACGAATTTTCAGCTCACCAGCGACGGAAATACCATGCACCGATGCTATTTGTGGAATGCCAAGTGCGGACATTTGGGCCTATGAACGCGTCAGCCCTGACCAACAGCCCGATAATGATTAATTCCACTGAACCATGTTGTAAAAGATTCGGCCAAAGTGGTCCTTGTCTGGGAATACCTGATCATCAGTAACATCAACGTGGGTGATGGTACATTTCAAGAAGCCGGACATACATTCGCCTGATGGGGAAGAGCAGCACCGCCAGATTCCACTGTGTGTGGTTAGCCTGAAGCCGAGAACAACGAGTGAGAAACGCTGACCAACGTAAATGCATGGTAGCCCATGTTCTCGAGCTATCTCCTGAACCCGGAGATGCTTCTTTACCTGCGGAAGAGGTATCAAGTCACCCAATAGCCAGCCATGGCAGTTCTGACTCACTGTCAAAGGATAGTAAGAACCGCCCTTTACGGTAGCATCATTGACTACGACAACACATTCTTTCCCAGCGACGCGACCAATGCCGGTGATGATTCCAGCACCAGGAATGTTCTCCCCGGGATACACATCATGCGCAGCTAGCTGGGATAGTTCAAGGAATGGCGTGTTTGGATCCAGAAGTAATGACAGTCTAGGCTGTTGTGAAGACGTGCTGGCCAGTGGGAAGCAGGGCTGACCTCTCTCTTGGCAACCTCTTACCCTTGCTTCGCATGCGCTCCTGAGCTTTGGGACCACCGCCTTCCTTTGCCTGCGCGATCTTGGCCTTCAGATCCGACACGAGAGCATCCATGCTCTCTGCCTTGCTTTGGAACTCGGGTGTGGCGGTTGAGATCAGGGATGGAAGGACAGCCGCATGATACGGCCTAGTTGTTGAGCTCGTAGCGAGGCGTAGCGATCTGGAGAATGCAGCTTGGAGCATGTTGTTCTGTCCGATCGGTTGTAATGCAATGTGCGTAGCTGCGAACAAACCGACATTACCGGTACGGAACTTGGAACCGGCTATTATGCCGATGAACTCTATTCCACTAGTACTAGCTAATCTTTGTGCTACCACCTTCTAGAAGTCCTGCCACTCGTCCCAATCGTCATGCTTTTTCGCTTTAGTATCACTGGTTTTGGTGCCACTCGGCGCATGTGTCGTGACCGAGCCCGAGGCTGGCTTGCTCGTGGCGGTGGTGGGCGACACGTCAGAGTACTCACGGAAGAGATCGTTGGTATCATCGTACAATGCGGACGTCTCAGCATCGTCGTGGCTGGGGAGAGTCCCGTAGCCAGACGCAGAAGGACCGGCTCCAACCTTTTCCTTGACCGTGCTGACGACGCCGCTGACATGATCAGCGACGTCAACACCCAATTGCTGCTTTGACCACTCATTGACGGACTGGCCGGCTGCTTGGGCACGTTTCTGTGCTTCTGAGACGTAACCACGAACGCTGGCATGCAGGTTCGGGTCCATGACACGTTCCATGCCTGGCTGAATCACATTATCGTTTACGGCACGGGAGGCACCAGCAACGGCGGAGGAGAAGAGGGACCACCCTTTACTTAAGGCGGCGGCCGGATTGTCCTGGAATTCGGCTAGTGTTGGGGCAGCAACGGAGGTGAGGCCGAAGGAGGGATGACCTGATGGTGGAGGTGGAGAGGGTGTATTTCCGAAACCCTGATAACGGCCACCTTGAGAAGGGGGTAAGTCGGTGGGGCGAGCAGCATTTGCCTGACCAAGAGAGGTAAAGTAGGCTTCATTCGCGGACTTTTGGTCCACGTGAGAAGTCACAGAAGGTTGGGGGGATGAAGTGGTAGTTGCCGAACCGCGTGCAGAAGCACGGGCCTTGCGCAGACCCTGAGCGGAAGATGGACGGGCCGGAGGAGCGGCAGTTGCAAGGTAGTAATCGGCAGGAGGGCCGTATGGGGACCAAGGCTTTCCTGCTAAGGCATAATCCAGCTAAGGGTAGGGGGTGAGTGGGAAGAAGGAAGATAGGATGGGACGGCACACTTTTTCACGGTATTGAGTGGCAGCCCAGGAGTGGTAAAGAGCATGTGTATCCATGCCGTCCGAGTAGCCGGCTTGATCGGAAGGAGAATAGGATTGAATGAAGTGTTTGAATGGCGCATTTCCGCCGAGCTGCGAAAAGATGTGTGACAAGGATGTAGGGTGTGAACGGGAAGCGAACCTGCATGCGTTTGACCTGATCGGTCTGCCAGGTGTCCATCGAGACGGATCTCACGAAGCTGATGGGAAGGGATATGAAAGTGATGTATGGGATGATGTTGAGATGTACCTGATGTGCACGCCGAACCCTCTGTGTACGCCAGCGCATTGCAGACAGAGGAAGATGGCGAAGCTGACTGTAGAGATGAGGAAGGGGATGGTGAGATGAGGGAGATACTACCTGAGGCCCACTGGGGATTTGGGTTACTGCAGTCGGCGCAGAGGTTGTTGTCGAGGTCGCCACGACGGGCGAGGGTAAGGAGGAGGTTCTTGTCAGACATGTGTGCGTGTGAAGTTGGATCGACCATCTCCTTTCAGTTTGCGGTGTCCTGAGAAGAAATGACACTCGACGCATCCTCTCCTCGTCCCCCCCTCTCGACGTGAGAACTTATCTTATCTGATTCTCAACAGACTCTCTCCATTCTTACCCCCACTCACCATGTTGCAGTCCCGCACGCCCTCTGACGACAAACCCCTCGACTCCTGGGGCCAGTGGTGGGGTCGCAAGTACGCCCATCTCTCTCTCCAATCCACGCATCCTCATCACCCCCACCCAGGCACTACTCCCTCCAGGTCGTCCAGCATCCCCTCCGCGCTCGCATGTGCGGCTTTGGCGACAAGGTACGTCCTGCCACTCCGACCGTCCCATCTCTCACTTCACCATCCATGCACAAGGATCGTCGGCCCCTCGCCCCCGCTGCCGTCGCCAAGATGATCGTCCGCAGAGAGGACAACTCGATAGTCGATGTCGAGTGCGTCCCCCCTCCAGCGACCCTTCGTCTTCTCACACTCACCCCTTGCAGCGAGCTGGATTTTTCCTTTTTTCTCGTGACAGTAGATCTATGGTCTGGAGACGGTAAACGTGAAATGAACCTCGTTCTCCACCCCTCGTCCTCCTCTGATCGCTACGTCTCCACCTTGGCCGCCAAACCAAAGAAGTCGCGTTCCACTGCTCCGGCCGTAGCCTCGCCTCGCAGCGACCACCCTAGCCCTCCCTCCTCTCACTCCACCCCAAACCCCGCTCAGGAACCACCCCGTACTCCATTAGACTCGCAGGTATGCACCTTCCTCTCGTCGGCCAGAAACGTGTCAAACCGTCCGTTAGTCCGCCATGAGTACAGTCATCTCGACAGAATCTCCGTCCACCTTTACCGCTCCTGCCTATCCTTACACGTCCCCTGAGTCCTCAATTCCTGATGGCATCGCATACCCCAATTCGAACCCCTACAGCACCTCCCCTCATTCCCCTGATGGCTGGGGTTACCCCCCTACCGCCACCCATAGTTCGCATAGCGTACAAAACCAACCTCTTCGTAATGTCCCCAGAGCCGGAATACCGGCTGTTACAACTGGCGAGTCATGGAATAGTCAGACCGCTTATCGCACAGACACGGAAACATCCACGTTTCGCGCTTGGCCTGGTGCCGAGTCATCGTACCAAACACCGATGCATTCTCATGCGAACGTGTATAATAACCACGATATGGATCCCTCGGATCGCGCTTATCATCCATCGGCTCAACCCGACGGGCGTGAATATCATCAATGGAATCATACTCAGCAGGAATCTTACGCAGCAAATTATGATACACCAACCCTCTACGGGGCACCCGCTTATCCACAGCAGTCCCCCCAAACACCGTACTATCAAGCCAGTTATCCACAAAGCACGACATCATCTGCATCCTCACCACACGCAAGTTCGCATCCACTTCCCAGGCATGTATATACACGCACACTTGTAGGACCCCTCTCTTGCAACGCTTGTCGCCTTCTGGATGAGCACCAGATACCCGGGATATTTTTCCTGTTTCAAGACCTGTCCGTACGCACGGAAGGTTTGCACGCAACTTTATCACAAGTTTGTTTTTTTTCATTAATGCTGTGCTCCAAATATGCCTTCAGGGACCTTTCGCCTTCGATTACGGTTGATGAATGTTGGCGAGTACGCATGGTTGCTCCGCTGGGGTAGTTCGGGGCTGTGGTGTTGATTGTCTTATTCTTATCCTAGCTCGTCAACGCCCGGTGCCGGCGCACCGCG
>JBBPOD010001073.1:0-11724 GCA_038091255.1 Tylopilus intermedius | reverse complement strand
GAGAGCTTCCAGGGTTCCGATGGGTGATGTTGTCCCCCTCGGTCAACTTCGAGCGCTGGCCCCGATAGTCCCGAAATTTGGTAATAAAGCTGATCCGCGTCTTACTGCACAGACTTCTCTATGCTTTTTCAATTTATTCTACCTCAATCACTTCTTTAGCAAGGAACTCTACTTCGCACTCAAGCTCTGGCCGTAATTTCACCCAAATTTCTATATATAGTCATCAATCTCAAATTGTAATCCACTGTCCACGTCACGGTATATGCCCTCCTTTCTAGGGCCATCAACGACCATAAGCTTTTGCAACTATGCCACCCTCCCATCTCGCAGATAATTTCTTCAGTTCCCACATCGTTCACGACCATCCTTTTACTGGCAGCGGGTGGCATCCCACCCCTGCACCTAGCACCACTCATACCGGTTACTACCAGCACAGCCGCCCACGGGCAAAGTCTAGATTGCCTTCCCCAGTTACTCCAAGCATGACGTCCCCCGAGTTGAACTACAAGACTCAGTATGATACTACATTCGAACATCGATGTGTACCAGATTCAGAAGATCGTGACTCGTCGACTCTACCCACAACTTGCGAAGATGTCTTGTTGCACAACCTCAGGCTCCAGTTGCAATCTGTCGTGACCGACGCCGACAATGACGACAAATCCATTCAAGTTCTCGACTCAACAAATGGTCTGTGTTCCCCACAGAACGGGACCTCGGAAGATGATTCGGACCGCCTAGACGATGGTATGCCACATTGCCAAACAAGCAGCACGTGAACCTAACGTCACTGCGATTACAACAATCTGGATAGCGAAGTGCAAGACGATACTCACAGATATTCAAGGTCTGCGTCAGCCCGGAGCGAGTGTGGTAAATAGGTGTTCTCTACTACTCTCCAATTTCCCAGGCTAAGCGACGGTACGATAGATCTTCGATCGGGTGACTTCTCGGGAACACGCCCTTCTCCTGGAGAGGCTGAACGACTTGGAAATCTCAGTTAGGTGATCCAAGTCCAGCCGATTGACCAATCCGATCCGACTCGCTTACAATATCTACAGGCCAACTTACTTCCACGACAATCAGCGATTTATCGTCACCATGCCGCACGATGTTCACGACGCACTCGTCATTCCCCTCGTTGTCAAATTTGAGAACATTTTTGACTCTCTGTCTCAGTCGCTCGAACGAGGGCGTCATCGAATCATCTTGGAAGCAACTGGGAATACCGTCGTAGAGGGATCAAAGATCACATCGATCCCTGACGTCTCCGTACGGATCTCGTCCAGGGGGGCCGCTCCGCACCTCGCGGCTCCGCGCGAGTACATCTTCGTAGAGACGGCTTATTCGCAGACCGAGGCGGCGGCAACGCAGAAATTGAGGGACTACATTAGCAAACACCCACACACCCTTGCGGTCATCATGATCAAAATTGTAGAACCTCGCTGATCTTCCCCCACGGACTCGTCACGCGTCGCTAAACAGCATATCGGCAGCGTTGTCCTCAGACACGAGGACTGGCGGCCGCAGCAGGCAGAGACAAGAACGTTCACCGTCGTCCGAGACGGGTTCACGTGGGTTAACATAACCAACGTGAAGATTGCCATCTGGATGCGCGAAACTGAGGATCCGATTGACATGGATGTCAATGCAGCAGGTCATCATGGAACTGCCTTTGCGACCGCGGTAAGTTCCTTTTACCTCGTTACGGTGACCTCAAATGTCTCTAATAAATGCCTACTACACTAGAAACTGATCCCTCATCTTCCAACCGCTGCAATAGATCGTCTCCTCGACGACATGATGAAGAAATTCCGTGTCATCATCTCGTCATACATTCAACAAACAGTCGCTGATGCAAATTTGCCGAATGACCTTACCGAGGAGGAGAGACACGCCTGGGTCAATGAAGTGGATTCGTGGGAGCCTTGTTTCCCCCTTTTCAATTGGGACAAAATACTCTACCGACTCGAATCGTGCGCATGGCGGACCGCCCACCAGCGCTACAAGGAATGGCACGGGCAGTTGCCTAAGCGGCCCCTCTCCGATTCCGAGGACAATCCCGGTTCTCGTGACTTCGGTGCAAGAGATCGCGCAACCAGGTCGAATGCCAAACGTCTCCATGTTTCCGACTCTGTATAGGTTGTAATTCCCGCTTCTGCATCGATCTTTACTAGCGGTACCTGGCAGAATACAAAAGCGTTACCCCGATTGTGTATTATGTAGTGCAAACACGCTCTCCGTTTCTGGTCAGGGTCAAGGGCAAGGACGGCGGTCGGATCGAGGAGGTCGTGTAGCTTCATGTCAATTGCGTGCAAGTACATACGGCATGATTATTCATTTCAACTCTCACCTAAAATCCACCCACTTTGGCGCGTTTGGCCTGTCACGTTCTACCCATCTCACTAGCATCCCGCCGCCTTCACCCCGAGTCCTAACGGCCCAGGGCCCGACCTACCCTCAAACTCTCCTCCGTCGAACGCATGACATGAAAGCGTAACCCTCACGTGCAATTCACGTGACATTGTTTATGGGAGACGAGGGCCAGCGCTCATCGGCCACTCGGAGCCAGATGCAATATTATCCCGATAGATCCCCGTCACTTCTCAGTCAACCGCGGCGGTGTTTGAAGGTCTTTCCGTGGGTTACCGACTTGGCACGCGCACATGTCCAGAGGCAGAATCCCCAATCCGATAAACTCGTACTCTCCGAGTCGGACTCGCCTTGGCAGTATTTCCAACGAAAACATCTCGGGCGTAGGAAGTGAGGCTGCCCAAGAAGACCCCATGTGGCTCGCGGGCACACCATGGATCTCCGCGGTGACAGCTCCCGGTCCAACATGAGACCTCGTGCTGCTGAGTCGTGCATACAAAACATTCACAGGTTATCGAGAATGCCGCCGTGTGGGATTATGCTGACGAAGAAGATGGATCCAAGGTCCAAAAACAGGAGTTACTCACGGTGCGCTAGTACTTTGCCAGCTACGTAACACCTGTTGGTCAAAATCTCGGCGCCATAGGCATCTTAGATTCACTTGGTGTCTTCTTGCTATATGGACTGGCTATGGATTCGCTGTTATAGGTCAGTCCCAGGCTCTCTGCTTACCACCCCGGAGTAGTCCACTATAGTGGCGACAATGTGAGCTTTGGTTTCTTTCTTCCCTTCCATCCCGTTCTATCCCATAGACTGTTGGTCCTATGACCTACACCCAAACACTGTTCCAAAGCCTCGCTACTGCTGCAGGCTATGATCCAGTCGCAGGTCCGGGCTCGTCTTGTCTTGTGAGTACTGCCTCGGGTCAATGTGTCGTCCCTTGGATGGGTGGCACGAAATCTGTTACAAGCATCGTCCCCATCTCCAACCGGATCGGTTTTGCGATCATGACGCTCATTTTCACAATCATGGAACCTATGGTCGCTGGATCTTACTCATACTGACCGTCATTTGCTGGGCTGTGCAGTACGCCTGCATGGCACTCACGTGTACGTCTTGTATCAATGATGGTTTAGGCGTTCTTATGAATCGAACGACATCATGTAGCTCCAAATGACTGGAAACTCGCCATGGGGCTGTTCAGCGTTGGGCTCGTCATATGTGGTGCAACGATATCCTTTTTCACCGCTGTATTTCCCCGTCTTGCCCGGAACACTCCACAGTCTCGGAGGATACGTGAAAAGTATCTGAGAGGCCAGATCTCCGTCGAGGAATACGAGAAGGAAGAATCCCTCAAGAAGAATAGGATCAGCAATATTTTCACTGTGAGTCATGGAAATTCGGATACACTTTACCTGTTTTCGTCATGATGTTGATGCTTGTCCCATCAGGTGTATGGCAACTTGGGGTATTGTCTCGTGTACGTTCTAAACTTGGCGCTCCTCCTTGCACCAAAAGACGGCAAATGACCCTAAAGTCGACAATTACACGATAGTCCTGTGCATTTTTCTCCTCCTAGTAGATGTCGCCGCTGGATTTACATAGCTGCACTTCCTATTGGGTACTTCTCGGAATTTGGTGGTGAGTGTTCTTTACCGAGAGAATCTCAGAAGGTTGAACACGAATCTAGTCATATTCCAGCTGCCGCGCTCGGGACCACTTGAGCCGAAAGGCCAGAGCTATCTCACTATGGGCTGGAAGCAGGCGACATAGCTTTACGTCCTCAGAACCCAGCGTGCTTACGTCGATGTCAGATTTGGACGGCTCCACAAACCATCCATCTCCCATCTCTCAAGACCGAAATTACATTCTCCCTCTTCTCCATCTGCAGCTCGCAGTCCTCGCAGACCATCGCCTGTTCCCTCAAAGAAATGCTTTCCGTCAGGGTGGAAAGCGAGAGCCCATGTGGGACCAGGGTCGCTTCTGAATACGACTTTCGCATTACCGTCTCACTCGATTGTAAGTACTGTCAACAGCCTTCGAGGACCGCCACGCACCTAGCTTTGTCGTTGACATTTTCACCAATGGTCCATGCACGTCGCTGTCGAGTTGGCAAGTTTGCTCACAAAGGTGTGTCCATTATTCAGCTTACAAAATCCCTCGTGTCCTGGGTGCTCGTGGTCCCTTCCGGATCCCACTTAGGTCCGCATTGGCGCTGACCACCTATTTGACCGATGGACACCATCCCATGAAAGGCAGTCTTGCAAGAAGAGTCTCTCATCTGGATGAGCAAACACATGGAACAGCCAGCAGGGCGAGAGCACGGACGGCGAACGTTGGATTGGTCGCAAGTGCCGCTTCGAGAACGTCGCCGAGCGATTGGAACTCGTAGGATTCCAGATGTATACCGTTGAGGAGTGGTGAGTACATGCACAGCCCTGCGTGCTTGTAATGGGCGGCACTGCTCATCAATCAATAGATACAACAGGGTACACTCTCGGTGATTTCCCTCGTTTACTTCCGCTCAGATTACACCATCGTGCACATTCCTAAGGGTGACTTGCTCGCTGTCCAAGAGCGGCTCTATTCGAACATCAATCTCCTTCGCATGGGTGTAGCGGCCGGAGCGTGGTCACTCTCGAGGAACCAAGGTATCATTATATCATTATTCCATGGGGCACGCGTGACGGAGCTTTCTTGGTAGCGATACAACGAAAGATCGGTTCAATATTTTTTATCCGACGGACCCCACCTGCTGCTGCCTTTCGATCCAAATCGTACTCTCGCACGCATACACGGACATACCGCAACCTGTTACTACGCTTTCGCCTTGTTCCCGAAGCAGAGACGTTCCCTGCCTCGCCACCTCATGCAACGAAACCCAGCAATCACCGCCGCCTGGGGCAACGAGTAAGTGTGTCGCGAATGGTACTATCCCGGATCTGGAGAGGTTGGATGACATTCGGCACTACTTGGAGGTCAGCGCCCATCATCCACATCTCTACTACAGGCTGAATACGGACTAGATGAACATCTCTCCGGACCCTGAGCGTACAGCAGAAGTCCGTCGTCTCGGTTGACGATCTTCTCGGCCAGGACGGTGTGCGCATGTAGTAGTATGGCCGAACTTGCGTTCGGTAGTTGCTGTTGCTAGCGGCCCATTTAACTCTCCGGGGCGGTAGAGGTGGTTTGTTACCTGTAGTCGAGGCCATTCCTGCCTTCAGTAGCATCGTCTCTCCATCTCCCGAAATATTAGTTTCAACACTGTCTTCGCGTCTCGTTCCTGGACGCAATCCTCTTCAGTGCTTGCAACGCTGCCGAAACCGCTGGGGCAGTGGAAGGATCGCCTGTCGTGTCTACTGCATGTCTCACCGCGACAGAAGGAACGACCCGAGGAGGTGGAGGGGTAGAGCAGAACGCGAAGGGGGAGAGATCACTTCGGGTGTCAAGGACAGTGGCACGGATCTCGCCCTTGTACAAAGACCCACTTCCAATGACGCGTCACCTTCCCTGGCGAGCTTCTTGAGCATGGGTTTGCTAAACGTTGGCGCCTTGTCACCAACTAAGAACTGGGTCACAACGATGTCCGTAAGCCAGGCAGGCCACCTAACTTTTTCATAAGACGACCGATGATGTGCAACTCCGAGTCGAGTGTCTTGTAAAAAGGCGCAGAAAGCGCGTCCCAACAACGTGTTGGACGATCGCATCGGAATGATACCTGGTCGTTCGTACAGCGTAGTGATCAACTTGTGTCCAGTCAGAAGTCCACCAATTTCTTACCAATCACTTCTCGATAGTCGCCCGGCTATTTATCGGCGGTCCAGGCTGAGACCAAGGCCAGGCAATCGACCCTGCATCAAAGTCAGAGTTTTGCGTTGTTTAACCAAGTAGGTTCACTTGTTTAGATCTGTTTATGGTTGATTTTTACTGGTTTATATAAGTCGGGCAAAAGCCGGGCGGAGTAGTGTTGGTTTTGGCAGCTATGGCCAAAAAGCGAAAGCCCACGGATTTGGAAGTTGATGGCGTCCAGCCTCACTCTCAATCCAACGACAACCATCACCAACCGACAAATTCACGACCCAAACGGACTGGCGCTGGGAAGGGCGGGGCCGTTGAACAACTCGAGAAATATGGGGATGCGGTCGTTCGTGTAGCTCCCAAGCGTCCTCGTTTGACGGTTCCCTCGAGCGAACCACTCAACAGCTTAGCGCCATCTCCAAAGAAGCGACGCTCGCGTTCCAAGGTCAAACCCGCCAAAGGGGAAGGGAAGGGGGTTTCGGTGAGCGTATTCAACTTGCACTCGCCTTTCGTTGTGTGTCCCACTGAACGTTCGCAGGACCCAGTCCAGACGCCCGAAAAGTATGCCCGGAAACCCGCTTTTTACCCTGGCGACCCATCCTCCCGCTTTGGGTACAAGGTTTCACGTCAGGAAATTAAATCGTCAGTATTTTCCAGTTTTTTTTTTTTGCATACAGGAGTTTAACAGCCAGCAAGGTCATCACGACGTGGCTATCGATTGATGGATCATCAATTACCTGAGGGCTACCAGGAACACCCTCCCGACGAGGCACTGGAAGAATGGTTTCGGAGTAAGTTTATACTTCAGTCATTTGATGGCACCAATGTGATCGAGTCGTGTAATCAGATGCCGCACTTCGCGAAGGTGACCCTATTCAGCCCGATGAGCGTCGACGTGAAGAACTCGCCAATGACGACGAAGACCACGCCGGAGATGACAGTGAACGCCCTGGAGCTGATGAAGACGAAGACGACGGTGAAGGCGAAGATGATTCCGATGAGGGTGAAGATGACTCCGACGAAGGTGAAGATGACTCCGACGAAGGTGAAGATGACTCCGACGAAGGTGAAGATGATTTCTCCGACGGTGAAGACGACGGCGACGGAGGTGAAGACGACGAAGACGAAGGTGAAGACGACGAAGACGAAGACGACGACGACGACGATGGTGACGAAGGTGAAGACGACGACGATGGTGACGAAGGTGAAGACGACGACGACGACAATGACAATGACAAAGTTAAAGACATGGGTGATGACGAAGACCACTCACAGGGAAACGAAAGTGAAGGCGCAGGACGTGCTCGAAACGATGGTCGCAGGGTGTTTGCACTCAGCACACCCCAGAACGGTACGTCACGTACCATTTACTGAGCAACCACATCAATGATAATTTTACTAGAATCCGACTCTGCCGGTGAGGTGGACCAGTCACCATTGCCCCACCAGTCTCGAGGACGTCACAACGAAGCGAAAGGCTCTCACGCGACACACACCAAGGATCGTCCGACCGTGGTGAATGCTCGTGCAGAACGCCAACGCCGAGGCAAGTCAACTCCCTTTCATTTCCAGTATACTTATCGTATTGCAAGGGAACGCAGACAAACAGCGTGGATGTCGCGATCTGATCATAGATTTGATGGGCGACGTTCACGCGTCTCACAACCACAGTCCCAAGGGGGGGATGATGAGCACGACGTGCAAGGCAAGTCATATTCCTTTCGCCTCCAGCATAATACTTACTCTATTACAGACAAGCCGCGCGAAAGGTCAAGACCCAATCGTAGGCGCGACGAGCAACATTCACGCGTGCGGTCCCAGCGGGGCGACACAGATGATGAGCACGACGTGCGAGGTGAGTCACTTTCTTTTCGCCACCATACACTGACTGATTACAAGGGAATGTAGACGAGCGGTCGAGATCCGATCGTACGCATAACGAGCGACGTTCATGCGCCCCACGGTCCCAGCGAGGTGACACGGATGATGAGCATGACGTGCGAGGTGAGTCACTTTCCTTTCGCTTCCAATACACTTACTAATTGCAAGGGAACTCAGACAAGCGGCACGAGAAGTCGAGATCCAATCGTAGGCGCGACGAGCAGCATTCACGCATGCGGTCCCAGCGGGGCGACACAGACGATGAGCACGATGTGCGAAGCGAGTCACTCTCCTTTCACCTCCAACACGCTTACTGATTATAAGGGAATTCAGACGAGCGGCATGAACGATCGAGATCCGATTGTACGCGTGGTGAGCGACGTTCACGCGCCTCACGACCGCGGTCCCAGCGGGACGACACAGATAATGAGTACGACGTACTAGATCGCCATCACCAGCGCAATAGGCTACCACGCCCACCTTCCCAACATGAACTGCGACGCTCGAAGCATCACCGGAATGACAGAAACAACGAAGTCGATAGTGAGTCAGACTCAGATCTGCGATCATCTCGACGCAATAAAGCGGCGGAGAAGCGTGGGTTCTGGCCTGATGCATGGAAAGGGTTCATTGATCAGGCAAAGCTCGAGTGGCGGATATACCTGGCCGTGTGCGACGCATTCCCGGACCGTAAACAAGCAAAACGGGACTTCATCCGTGACATTGTCCATCAGCTTCTTCGAAGGTACTCGCGACAACGCATTCATCTGGAAGCAAATATGATACCTCGATATCAGGAATCGTTATTTGCGTTGGTAAGCTTCTTGAGCTGTCGTCTGTCACATCAGGGGAGCTTTGAAGAGCCGATTTAACCAGATAGTTCTGACAAAGGCTTACAATCATGCTATTCAAACAATAAGCATTTGTAACCCATGATTATTTGTATCCATTCAGAAGATGTATGAGCTGTATTGATATATACTTATCTTTAAGATAACTGGCTGTCATCACATGATCATACATTGACAAGTGCTTACCTTTGAGATAAATGATTACCATAAAATGATCAACCTATATCATTCTGATAGTTGCTGAGCTTGTAATGTCAACAAACAATTTTACACTCTGAATACAGACAGGGCACTCTCAGACATGATCAAAGCCTGACCAAATAATGAATGTCTGGTTGTATTACTACCAACCATGTCAACTGTCCCAAACAAAATATTGCATGAACTTCAAACACAAGAATGACTGGGATGGTAAGCAACAGCACACATCTTAACCTGACTCCACCAGAAGCACTCAGACAGATCTTAGATGATTGTGTGATTCTGCAAAACTTATACATAGTACTCAGGCACACAAATTAGGGTGACTCAGAGCAGAAGAGTGTTTGTGGATGAGGGTTCCAAGTCAGAGGAGCCAGAAGCTTTACTAACAAACATAGCACATTAATCAAGGCGAAATTGACCTGAGCCAGGTTCATCCATCACAGCGGTTAACCATATTCCTCTGTAATGCAAGCCAACTCATCCTCTTTGTCCTCATTGACAGTCTTTACCACAGAACAACATCAGGGTCCTGCAAACGGATCAACAGTCCATCCCCTCATTCGCGATGCTGGCACACCTAATCTTACAATCATGAACCCCGTCCAGATGCAGAGCCAGGGCAGACTTGAAAGCACAACAGCACTGATATTCAGTGAGCAACACTCAACACCTGCTCAACGACAACTCACTGGCAGATATGATGTCAGTCACAGTGGGGCAGTGAGAAGGTCTGGCAATGTGTTGCTGGCAGGGTTGTCTGGCGAGGGGGACTGGCTCTCGTTTGAAGATGGTCTTGCAGCGAGGCATTGGCACCATTTCTGATTGTGATCGCCGACTGGGAGTTGTCGTCATCAGAGTTGTTGTTGCGAGACTTTCGTCTCGGAGTCTTCACCGCAGCACGTGTAGCAGCAATGTGATGGGGTTGAAACAATGATAACGAAACGGACACTGCAGCATCCCAACCAGCATACGTCACGTCTTGGGTAAAGCGCATGAACTGTCGATGCAGAAGTGGGCGGCGCCAAGAAACTCACCAGCCATTGCCTGGTTTTTGGGTGGCTGCTCTGGTTCCTCATGCGCCTCGATCTGTGCAATGTCACTGAGAAAATCCATGTCTTCGGGTTTCACAGGAGTGCAGTAGTAGAACCTCGCTCCAAGATATAGGATAGGGAATAGGACGAAAGGGAGATGGTCAATGACAAATGTCGCGATGTTTCATTCGCCTTTGAGTAAGACACTCCAACCATTGAATCACGATAATGTTAGAACAATCTAAAAAGCTAAAGAGGGATTGTATGACATACTGGACAGATGAACGTTGCAACGATTCCGTACCATCCAGCGAACAGTTGAACCCGTGTGTAATATGGAAGGGTCTTGCAGTCAACGCCCTGCGTCTTCATGCCACCGTAGAAGCGAACGTAGGTGATGCAGGTGCCAAACCAGGTCATGAGACCACTGATGTGGATGTCACATTGGAGAAGCAGGTAAAGACAACTCCGGCACCACTGGATACTGCCATGAGGGCAAGTAACGTAAACACGGCGCAGAAGATGACGGGGACATAGGGGAGACCAGACTTGGATGTCCTGGCAAACCGTTTCGCTGCATTACCGGCGACAGCGAGGCCATCTGTTCGTCCACATGTTAGAGTCAGCCACTTCGATCAAGGTGGTAGTGAAGTACGCACAGAGGGCTCGCGAAGACGTATAGAGGTCACTCAGGCTAGATGCAGCCGACCAAGCTGAAGTAAATAAGCAGGCATTGATAATCTGCCGCGCGATGAACCTCTCCAACATCCTCGATTGTATCAGGGACTCACCGAGGGCAAGGATTTAATCCCGGCAGTTTCGATTGCAATGACGAATGGCGAAGCTGCGGTCCCACTTCTAAGTATGAGTGATCCGTTCGTGGAAGGGACGAGCAAGCCAATCACGAAAATGCCGCAAATATAGAATAATAGAATTCGCCTCTGGGAAGGTTTCGATGTCGGTTCTTGGTTTATCCAGGTGCAATCTGGGAGAATGAGCATCAAGGGACGAGAAATAAGAAATCCAACTTATGGCGACAATTTCGGTGCCAATGAGGGAGAAGGCAGCGTTGTCGAGGACAGGTACTCACTCCCCTTCCTTAGTGAACGGCGTTCCATACACTCCCGCCCTCATTTTAATCACGATCGTATCGATTTCCGCTACTGGACGGTGAGCCCCTTTACAATCAAGAATCTTGGAGAGGTCTCCTGGAAAAACAAAGCTGGGTCAGCAAAAGCAAAATCTGTCATTTGCGAAGGTTGATTTACAGTCGCTCTCTTGTAAATCTCTTGAACTTGCGTTTCAATTCCGTGAGAACAGGCCCCAGGCGGTATTTCAACAGAGTAATGACTTTCTGGTCGTTCTCCTGGACAGCGAGTTCAGTGGCAATGAGCTTTCTCGGTTCAGGGGTGTAAACAAGTGCTTGAAAAAGCGGAGCAAAAGTGTGGTCAAAGTGTTATAAACAAGTGTGGAAAAAGTGTGGTCAAAGTCTAACCAAAGTGTTGTAAACAAGTGCTTGAAAAAGCGGAGCAAAAGTGTGGTCAAAGTGTTGTAAACAAGTGTGGAAAAAGTGTGGTCAAAGTCTA
>JBBPOD010001072.1:0-11728 GCA_038091255.1 Tylopilus intermedius | reverse complement strand
CAGAACGCCAATTGGGATTATGAACAGCCGAACCGTTTCTGCGGAGACTTCCCTCTGTATGGAACACAGGATCCCTGCAGCACGCCGACGTCTTCGATGTTCTACGGCTAATTGATACCTTCGTCTCGTGTGGATGACGGGTCATTTGCGAGATAAACGCACGCGCAGTAGTGTCCGCGGGGCATCATATATGAACACATTCATGACCTGGTTTACAATCTCTTCCTTGAAGATGAATACCATACATTCTTGGAACTCTGAGGGTGAGTTGGTAAAGCCAGTAGGTAAGGAGGTAATCCAAAGCATTCCTAATGGAGTATAGAATGCAGTCATGTCTTGACTACTTTCATCCATCTTTCTGGCATCAAATTCCCAGTAGAGGTCCAGTACAGTAAAGCATTTTCCTCCTAGATATTGGTCCACAAATTGATCCAAGTTAGGAGGAAGGGAGGATTCTTTGATAGTGATTTTGTTTAGGGGTTGTAGATCATGAACTATTCAAAGCTTCTGTTTCTGTTGATTCCAGGTACAAAACCATTTGGATCTGTATGGTGATTGACAAGGTTCATACACTCCAGCTTGGATTTGAAGGTGGAGTAGTTCTATGACCTTGGCATGTAACCCTGGAGGAATAGGTATGTTCTTTTCCTGCCAGGGGGCATGTGATACATGTGGAATCTTGTAAGGGGTAAAGTAACTTTCTTTCAAGGTTCCTCTGTTTTCATCCTCAAAGGCAATAGCTGCCTCATTCTTTACTAGCACATGTAGAAATAGCTGTATTTCATCAGGGGTAAGAAAGTTGTCTGTCTGCATTTCCTCAAGTAGCTTGTCAAGGCGCTCTTGAATGAACTTGTGAGTAGGTTGTGCTTTGGTAAACTGTGGGTTGAGTGGTACCAAGGTCAACAATGGATCATATGGAATGGTCCTAGTGACCTTGAACTCTATAGGAATTGGTTGTGCTATAGGTTTGACCTTCTTGTCTACCCTCTTATAGGCTCCAAAGGAACTACAAGAATGGCTAGAAGATTGTGTTAGCACTCCTATGGTTTGTGGGTCTAGGTGATAGGTTTTCATAGTAAGGAACTGTTATGGCTTTGTTTGGTTCAGCTGAGTGTTGATTGTATAGGTAAGGAAAAGAGAGGATAATAGGATAGGTATGATCTGTTGGTAATGGAATGTTTGGTCACTGTTTCAGTATCTATGTAGGGTGTCAAGCAAGTTAGGCTTTGTGCTTTAGCTTGTTAAGTCCTTGCTTGCACTATTGGTTGAGTTTACGGGCTTGCTTGAGCAGCCTTCCCCTAGTAGATGTAGGGTGATAAGGCTTGCTGGATCTTTGCAAGTCACAGTTGGTCTATTTGGCTACATGATTGGTATAGGGCTACAGTCACAGTGCAGTGGGATTACAGGATGCAGGGATAGGTATGTACTAGGTGTATAGTAGAATACAATCGTCTCAGTCCATCATTGCACAGCCCTGGGCAATGATGGATGTGAGTACGTTCATAGTGAATAGTAGATCTGTTTCAGGGGACAATTGCTGACACTCAAAGCAGCAGAGATTGTGCTGCTGATCTGTATGTGGGCGATGTGAGTTGTACTCAAAGAGGTGGTTGTATTGATCGTACCTGGCCAGACATTATACTCTGCCCTTGTATAAAGAATACAAGGTGTGAGCACACAAGTGCCAATGCTCTGCCATGATCATTGGGTCACTTGGTGGGAAGTCTGGACTATTATAGGTAGCACGTGGGTTAGAGCATAGTTAGTGTATCATTGTAGTAGGGCGACAGCATACCTGCCTGCCCGGTGTGGAAGGAATCATGAAGGGGGATCGTCCTCAAGGTCTAGGGATCAATCCACAGTTTTCATATGCAAAGTGCATTGGGTACACATGACTTTAGCTAGATTGAGTCACAATGCTTTGGTAGCTATAGCTACTGGTGACGTTTCATAAAGAATTTAGCCATTACATGTTGGCAGCTTCTCTTGATGCATTCTGGAACAGTGGGATGCTGTAAAGACATTGATTGATTGGTCTGTGAATGTAATAAGCGAAATTACATTAGCCAGGTAGGAGTGAGGCAGCAGCATGCTGCCACATTGATCTTGGGTGCAATGCATTCATGTATGAACACATGGGAGTGGTTCTGCAAACTGAAGTTATATAGGGACATGATGTATTCAGTTGACATGTGTCAACTGTCAGCTGTCACATCTCGAGGTATGACAGCTGTCAAGGTCTGATAGGGTAATTCCTTATCTAGTGATGTCTGCAACACTTGGTTTGGATGTCTGGATTAGTAGCTACAAGTCTGCTTATCTGTGGCCCACAGTCCATGGTCATTTTGGCTTAGACTTAGGTTTCTCACAGATTTTGTACAAGTAGCTACACTCGATTGGATACCTATCGTACATATGTGTGTAGCTTCGTTTCACGCTCACTCGTAGGTAGTTACATTAGAAGCTCTGAACACGAGAAAGAAGAAACCAAAGAACTAAATAAGTATGTCGCCCTCTTCTGAAATGGGAGAGGGCTATTGCTGTGGTATAAGGGCACAGAGATGATGTATCAAATGTGAGGTGGGGTCCCTTGCATCTGATTGCAGACACAGATAGCTAGACAGATGGAATGTGAGCATAACAGGTGATATAAGTACAATAGAAGATGAAACAGTTAGTGCGTGCAAACAGTTTTCAAGGAGGAAGGAACAGCTGGGGGAGGCACTAACACCTTACCCCCAAAGGTATTGTAGTACCTGCGCTGCTTGTTGCACAGGTGCTCTGTGATCTTGCAATAGATGGTGCCGTCACCTTTGCTCTGGTTGTTGTGGAGTGGCATGCTGGCAGTGTTGTCAAGGTAGCCATAGGTGAGGAGTGTCACGATGAGGTCCTCGTCTGGGAGGGATATCTGTAAAATCAAGTTGAGGGTGGCTGCTACAACCAACTGTCCATAAAAGTAAAGGATCCCACTGGCACTTCATAGGAATCCTGCCTCCACAGCGCTGTAAAACACGAAAACAGTGTGGGATGCGAGATGGACTCGTCCCAGGGGTTCTGTAGGATGTGTATGTGAAAAGGGATAGCTCTATCCTATCTTGAATGCAGGCAAGAGAGTCCGGAAGGTAGTCCGGACCGCGGGAAACACGAAATGAATGGTCCGGACCGGAAGCGGAAGCGCGGGAAACATGGAAACGGACTCAGAAGGAAGAAGTCGGACAGCGTACGAGCTGATGACCGACTTGAGGACGACTTGGTGACGATCCTGCACACAGGCAGGAGACCTTCAGACTGCAAGAAGATGATTTATTGGTCCTAAGATGAATCCTTTTAAGTCCTGAGACTGTACAGCCCTAAGTATTGGAAATGAAAAGAAAACTTCCAGGGCGCTCATGTCTCTGTGAAGTACACACCGGAAACAAAGTCTAGCGATGTCAGAACAACCCTGTAACGATACGAATGAGTCCAGAATATCAAAAACGACAAGTCTAAGAACAGAATAAGCGAGTCCTGAGTCACTGAGCCTCATAACCCATCGCAACCAGCCTAGTGAGACTGGATATAGACAAATGAATGACAAACGGATGGGTCCAGAGTGCAATGACAGTCCGAACCAACTTCCCAAAATTCTGGATGACTTTCCGGACCCGGAACGAACATGGAAATGAAAGGATACCTCGGATTGGACATGGATGGACACGGATGGCAATGGGGACTGATGGAAGACACTTGCAGATGATCTGGAAACCTGCAAAAACTGGCTTTACAACTGTAGAGAGCGTCGAGCTCCTACAACGCTAATCAATGGGTCAGCAGTAGGTGCGATCTGTTGGAAAAATTCACCCCGGGATACTCTGATCAGGGCGATGGTGTAGCCATGGATGGCATACACTGTAATGTGCTCTTGGGAGCAATCCATGGATTGGGATGGGGTTAGTACAGCGTGTACAGCATGCAAAAGGTCGTTTATCCCCTGGCATAGGATGCACTGCCAACCAATGAGTCTGGCATAGTTCACCAATGACCTGTAGACATAAAGCTCATAAGATGCTTGGCACACAAAGTAGACATTGGGGGGAAATCAAGCAAGTTGCTTGCTGTGATGGATTCCGTCCATGTCACAGATCTTGCACTAGAAGATGTGGAGGTCACGAAGGAGTGTAATTGCTAGTACAAGGTTAGTGTGGCTAAGGAAGAGGAGGGGGAAATGTCCATTGAATGGGACTGACTGGTGGTCAATGGCTCGCTCAACAGCAGGGACAAGCTGCCCAGTATAGGCAGCTTGGTGGGACATGTAGTGTCATCCATCAGCATTGAAGATCCCCTTATTGAAGGGGATCAGGGTGAACTGGGATATAGTGGATGTTCTCATTGTGATGGGGTTGAAGGAGGGCTGATGGTGAGACCGAACACATGCAAGGAGGGTGCGCTCAGTGAGAGGGTTGCCAAGGAGGCAAGGATGTGGTGCTGGGTAGTATTCTGACCCAGTGGTAGTAATGGATGTCGTGTCGTCCTTGTTCTCGGTCCTGGTGTCATCCTCATTGTCATCTCCTTGTTCTCCATTGGAGTTGGGCATGTCAACATGGTCCTCATTGGATCTGGTGTAGGAGGAGAGGGGCAAGATGAGAGGAGGTGGTGATGTGGAGGTGCTGACCTCAAGCTGGGTCCTCTTCACCAGAAGGGGGTACCTAGGCCAGTGCGGGTGTCCTTGGTGTCCTTGGCATCGCCCTCACCTGTCTGAGGGGCTGGGGAATGGATTGATGGGCTGTCAGTGTGCTCCTGCTGACAGTTCTCAACCCACTTACCTAGGCCCCATGCAACCTCACTGGTAATGTCTCTAACTCCATCCCTTTCATCTCCCTCATCTTCATCTGGGGCCTCATGCTTGAGCATGATGGTTTGTGGGTTATGGCCGGTGTTGGGGGCAGGTATGGATGGGAGTGAAATAGGAGGGAGGAGAGGAGTAGGAGGCAGCATGGTGGGAGCCTGAGCTGCAGTGCAATGGAGGGCTTGGACGAGGTCCTCATCATGTGATGTCATTGAAAATGTTGAGGGTTTCATCAGTGTGCATACGAAGTTTTGTGAACCCATGCCAATAACAGAGGACAGAAAGTAGCCTCAATACTGATGAATTGTGTGGTTCTGGAAATAGACCATCAAAAATGGGCATGGAACACTAGAGTGATGATCAGATCTGTCGAACTGGTTGGTGAAACTACCCACTTGTAGAAGATCTTCGAAATCATGAGCTGTGGTCCACTTCATTTCTGATATATTTTGTAAAAAGCAGCATATGGTGTCCCATCTGAATGTGGGTATTTGCCAGTATCTAAATGTGGCAATGAGTAAATGGAGTGCAAGAGAGCCTGTGGACAAGGCATACCTGCAGTCAAGTTCATGTATCTTTCACTCTTCCAGAGATTCTAGCATTTGAAGAAGCTGAATGAAGATGGTCTTCCAAATTCCCAGCTCAAATTCATGGAGCAGGTCAACTACAAGCATAACAAAGAAATCGAAAGCAAATGGGGACAACCTTTCCAAGAACATGTTCTAAATAACATCGATCACAACAAAAAACAGTATTACAGACTCGTTCAAGAAAGAGCTCACCAGTGTTGGGACAAGTGATGTTGGTTTAAGGAGGGCTTCTACTTGAGCTGCTGTGATCACATAGTTCTCTCTATAGATAAGGTCTCGAGCATCTTGAACGGCTGTAAAATGCTCGTGATCATCATGGCAGGCGAGTAGCACTCGATCTTGCATATCCTCAACAGTGCCAAGACCCTGAACACTATCAAGTGTCACCATGCATTGAGGGCAAGGACACATGCCAAGGTTCCATATGAATGCAACAAGTATTCTGCAAACAAATTAGCATGGCTCCTGAAAAAGCATACAAAGTACTTTTCTGGATAATCCGCAGAGTATGTCAAAATCTTAGTGTAAAAATGGTGCTTCTGGCTGTTGCAGCAGGTGATCACAACACCATGTTGATAAGTGCTGATAAAGTCTTCATCCAGAAGCAGTTGCCACTGTGTGTGGAAAAACTCTCTATGGCAGTAAGTCATGAGAGCATCACTCAAAGTTTTACCCCCAGAATGGCTCATTACAAAGTCTTTGAATGCGTCAGGGAGCTGCAAAGGGTGGACTGGTTAGACATGTACTAGTAGGCAATTACAGTGATAACTAACCGTCTGAAAGTAGGCAGCATGGGAGAAGGTGTTGTTTGATGGTTGACACTGATGATACTTAGATTCGTTGCAAAAACATACATACAGTGGCCAGAGTTTCACACTGCTAAATGTTGAAAGCTGGGTTGCATCGGACCAGAACATGAACATGGCAACAACTCAGGGTAAGTCACAACCTGGTTCTGGAGGTGATTCTTGCAGTTCCCTGTGAGCATTGAGAAACACACTTGAGCTAAAAAGCTCGCCATACACCTTGATGTCCCGCCGGTCTCTATGAGGTGGATGCCAATATAACTTGTATGGTTCATAGTGAAAATAAGCAGCATGTACAGGGTCAGTGACCTTCTCTTTCAATATAGAAATAAGGGAACAGTGATGGAAGTCTTGGACTGTAAACAGTTTTGGCCCTGGATCAACCGAGCACCTGTGGAAGGGAACAAAGATGGTTATAGGGGAAGATTTCCAGCCATGATCACTACTCCACTTGGGAGCATCTGAACCTGCAACAGAGTCATGATCACCAAGCTCCTTGTTGATAGAATCTCACACAACCCTGGTCAGGTCTGCAGCGTCAAATGTGGGGTCTCCAACAATGCCTAAAAGTTGTTTGAAGTCCTCCCTCGATTTCTGGGCTCTGCGGTTCCAGTACCAATCACCCAAGTGCATTGCATTCTTGTTGGGGTAGGGGTGAAATAGGTTGATTGTCTTCAGAGTACCAGAGGCCTGAGACAGTTGTTGTACTAGTGCATGTTCAACTGAGTATGGGTCATTGGGATCATGCAACGGAAGAGCCTGAGTGTCTGTGGTATAAGCGCGGAACAAACCGAACTTGTTCTTCAGAGTCCTGAAGGATTTGATTAACCAATAGGGCAGGGATGTGCTTGTAGATGGGCCAGATGAATTCATTGAATTTGAGGGCGTTCCAATGGCAGTTGTCTCTGAGCAAGCTTTGTGCACAGAATCTGACATTCGGTAATGAGCCATTTGTTCTGCTTGTGTGCACTGATCAATAACAAGCTCTGAAGGAGGGAGAGGTGGAGGTGGTTCAGGTAGCATTTCTTGAAAACATCATGGTAATCGGCGAACTCTTTGAGGTTGATGTTGGGCCAGAGGTAGATCATTCTAGACATTATATTCAGTGTCACCAAAGAGTGTCAGTGCTCATTCAGAACAATACAAACATTGGGATGGACATCATGTTTCTTGCCAATGTTATCCACAAATTGCTTATATGCATCAGAATGGGAGGGGGCACTCTGAGTACTATTCAAGATACAGCAAAGGAAGTGTTTGGCAGAACCATACCTGATGGACAGCGTGCTGGCTGACTTCATCACCATCCTGCAAGTTTTGCCTATCTTTTCCACTCATAATCACATCTTCATCAGTACAAGTCGCACACCTTGAAAAAGACAGTCTGGCTTTTTTTCCTCAAAACGCCCCCTTCACCTTGGTGAGAACCTCAGATAACCTTTTCTTGCCCTGGGGACAGCTTTTTTTATGCCTTGTAAAAGCCCCAAGGCCACCAAATAAGCGGCCACAGACACATGTTGTAGATGTTATGTTGGACATACAATGATTACAGTTAAACCTGGTTACAATGTTGCTACTTCAACTGAATGTTAGCCTAGTAACAACTTGGTCACACACATGTGGCAAAATGACTGTAGATAAGTCTGGATGCAGTCTAGAATCTAGATCATTGCAATCCAGATCTTGATCATATGCCTGATTTGCTTGTACATGTTGCTTTGTTTGGTAATTGTTTGGTCATAAATTTCACAACTGTCGGAAGAGGGCTGAAAGCGCTATATAGCAGTAGGTCTCATCTCTGCTTGTATTCTCTCATATTACAGAGACCACATTCAGCTCTCTTGGTTAGAATATATTGGGAGAGCACAAAAAGTCTGGCAGCCTGAGGTGATGAGGGTCGTGTGCACAACTCTCTTGTAAACATCTGTCAGTGAACAGTGTACACAAGAGATATAACACACATACGGGAATGCCCCTTTGAGCCGAGCAGCCCCCACTTTTCAGCTGCTATGCCATCAGGCAAGTGATCATGAGAGAGATGGTGCCAGAATTACTGCCACTGCACTAGATATCTACTAGTACAGGACAAGCAACCCACATGAGTTGTAGTGCACAGAGATCAGGACCATCATTTGCACATTCACCGTGCCAGTGCCAATGTATGCACTTGATCACAGCACGTCAACAAATGTGGCATGGATGTACAATGTGAGCACTTACCAGACGATGTTTGGTGCAAACTTGGCTACTAGTAGAGTGGGTGAAGTTCATACTAGTAAGCTCCACCCGAGCACTTGGACTATGCCTTGAGCTATATGGTGGCAACACTCGACCTGCAAACAAGTGGCTTGAGTCAATCCTGGAGCTGCCATCTTCAGTGGAGAGGTGGTGAATGTCATTCAGATACAGTGGGAACACTCTTTGCCAAGCTTCGAGGCTCAGCAATGCATTAACCTCACAACAGCAAATCCTTCAGGTGCCAGTGGGTGAAGATGTGGGAGAGAGAGAGGAGGGTGTGCAAGGATGAGGGTAAGATGAGGATGCCATCGTCACATTGTCAAAGTTGTTGACATCATCCTGTTGTTGGGCGAGGGACAAGTGAGCAAGTGGGTGGGCAAAGGCATGGGCAAGGGCGCATGGGCAAGGGCACGTCATCATTGCTGGCTGGTAGTACATGCTGTACACACATCATTGTTGCCCATGCAGGCTGGAATGTGTGTGGCATGTGCACATGCCATTTGTCATCATCCACGCTGGCTACTAGTAGGCCATGTGGCACACACATGGGCCATTGTCACTGCTGTTGTGAGGTGGGTGAGGATAGGGGAGTGAGTGGGGGGCGGTGTACTTGTCATCCTGTCATTGATGTTGAGTGATTCCCATCCTCATGTTGCCATTGTTATAAGGTGTGGCATGGTAAAAGGATAAGCAAGGACACTGACCTCACACTAAATCCGGAACTAGATTCGCTGGACTGACACCAAGGTCATGAGTTTAGAATCTTCCCTAGAGCTTCTGAGCATTTGAGCCAGTGGGGGTGGTCAGCACACAAAAAAAATACACTCTCTACACACCTTGCTTGCAACTGTGAGTGCAGATTTGACCTGAGGGCTTGGGCCATAAGCAACACTATACACTGCCTCCCAAACGTGCCAGACGTTCATGGTCTCGTTGGAAAAGGGTATAATACACCATTAGGGTAGCAGAGCTAAAAAACCCGCTGTATAAGGAACAACTATTGACACTGCTTACAATTTGTGTTCAAAGAGAGTCTGCAGGCAGGTTCGATAGCAGGGATGATGTCCTTGTTAGGGCCTTGTGTACTAGTAAGCACATCAACAGTGAGACACATTCAAGCTACAGAGCTGCTTTCCAGGTCTTACAGATTCATCAGAGACAAGCTACAAACAACTTGACAATCAACATACTTGCCCTATGCAATGTGTCTACCAACACGAGCTGAAGCCCATGATTTGAAGGCATCAGTTCCATGCAACAGATGTAACCTGAATTCCAAGGTCAGGGAGTCATGTGGGAACACTTGTATCCACCAATTTTCTTTGTCATTGCAGACTAGCCAAGCTCTGTGAGATTCATGGTGTGCAGGGAAGCAAATTTCAGGTCACCAGGTCCAGTCATAGTAGACAGAGACATAGTACAATACAGGATTAGGATTTTGCATTCCTTGCCAGTGCATTCCTTCCAAAAGAGTCCAGCTTAGTAGTAAAGAACTGTCGAGGTAGGTCCAGAAGGCTCTATGCACAATGAACAGATGTCGCTGGTGGAGATCACCACAAATGGTGTTGAGCTTGTTAAGAAGTTGATCAATGGAGACATTGTGTTTTCAACTGTATGCACAAGTGCATACCACAGACGAGATGAAAGGAGCATCCATGGAGGTACATCGAGAGGGTGTGGGCAGTATCACGGATGACAACACCAGTGAGCGTGGGTCTGGAGGTACTATGATCAAACTTCAAGTAGAAGAGCGTGGAATAGGGACCATTGACCACATGTGATGACAAGGAGAACCTTGGAGGAGGTCATGTGGGCAGCAATGAGGGTAGCCTTCGAGTCAAAGGACAACTTGAAGCTTCCAACTACTAGTAGTGTCAGGGATGGGTGTCATGAAAAGAAAGATCTGATTTATAATTAGTAGGAAGAATTGGGACATGGGCTACAAGTACTAGCATACAAAATAAACTACAACCTATCTTTCAATGTTGTGCTTTGTTTGACCACAGATAAAAAAACATGAAGTAATAAGAAACAAGCTTTTAGCTCATAAAAATAAGGGGCAAGACAAAAGTAATACAAATAATAAGCAGGGAAGCTAACCATCAACTAGGACTACCCCCTCTTTCAAACCCTAAGCTTGATAGATTCCTAACACACTCACTCCATCCTTCATTTCTACCACCAGACTTGGGGAATATTATAGAAGCACTACACAAAGAAACCACTCATGCAAACACCCCTGAACCAGCAGAGCAAGAACTCACAAATACCTTTGGACATCCATTAGGACCAAATGGACATCACAACAGTTACTCAAGTCACCTTGACACCACACACTAACTACTATGCAACACTGCACTATTACTTCCACCATTCCACTTGTTCTTACCCATTTATCCCTTGAGGATTACTACTATTGTTACACACTTACCATGGCCCTACCCCACAATACTTTCACCACCATACAGGTCTATAATGAAGCTACCCTAGAGGACCTAGGAACTTTTAAACCAATTGCCCAGGAAATGTTTGATCATCTCCGATCCATGCTGTATGACCACAATCAAGCAGCAGGCATGCCAGCTAACCAGGTATCACTTGATCCTACCATGGGACCAGAACCAAGTAGCAAGCAGATGATTGACCCTCTTGAACGTCCATTCCTACCTATACTGATACAACACTTTAGAGACATTCTAACTCTTTTACAAGGACAGGCAGGACATATGGCAACATGCCCAAACCATCACCCAAACATGCCTCCTGGGATAAATGAGGACTCTCCTTTATCTGCCTAAACCTACAACAATTAGGGACAATTGCTATCCATTCCCTGCGGATGACTTGCATGCTATCAAAAGCATGCAGAGGTCAGAAAGATGCCCCTTTTCCCATTGTTCCTACTATGCAATTCCTTCAATACTTTAGGGCCAGTTAGCTCCTATCTATACCTAAATGACCCTAAATTCTCAGATTTTTCCCAATTTCTCACATTGAGATATGACCCATTCTTTCTCCTATGTATTTATGTACCTACAACTATGCTAGTGAACTACACTAGTTTGTAGATGAGTGCTAATCAACTAGGCCTGCACAGCTTGGTCATGTGACCTCTGGCAAAGCTTAGGGGCTAGCCCAAATTGATACCCTGGCACTGCATTGAAGTAAGCAGGCCAAATCCAAACCACATGAGCTAGTTTGTCTTAGTCAGCTGGTTCAGTTTGGATTAGTTTGAATAGAGAGTGACATTGCCCCTGGTAACCATGGAG
>JBBPOD010001071.1:0-11738 GCA_038091255.1 Tylopilus intermedius | reverse complement strand
ATAGCTAACGGCCAAATTAGTCATATCCAGGAGTCGATCGTTTCACGTCCCGGAAGCTCGCTCCTATCGGGTAGTGGTAGGTTCAATCTTGGCACGTACGGGGATCACGATGAGGAAGATAGCGGCGATGAACCCTACCTGGCACGCCCCGTGTACGAGTCAGATGACGTGTAGCTTCTATTTACTTCTTTGTACGTACAACCTGTATGTCTAGCCCGCGCTACCTGGTCCAATCATTCAAACTCGTGTTGCCGCCCCTTAAACTTTCCATATTGTGTTCATATAACTGCTGACCCAGCCCTCGCAATCCCCTGCCATTGACACCCACCACCCCGTCATCGTCTGAATCCGAGTTACTCGCCACTCTTTGTTATGCCCGCGTCTCGGGTAAGTCGAGATTACTATGCTGGGCCGACTCGGAGTGCTGATACTATTCTATGGTACAGAATGTCATCCCTCTGTCACGAACCCCAAGCGTAAGGGATTCGAGCATGATTGGTGAACTCCCGCCCCCAGCGCTGGAGGACGCCTTCAAGTTGCCCGAGATGTTCGGGGTCTCCGCAGGCACGGAAGCTAGTCACAGTACTGAATCTCAGCACTTTCCCAATACCGGCCTGATGAATCCATTCCCCTCCGTCGCTTGCACAAATCCTAGAAACGTGTATACGACATGGCATCAATTAACACACGGCTTCCAGGACGGAATATCCACTCATGCTACGCAAGACCCCACAGCTCGTCAACGCTTACCCATGTACTCATATCGTCCTTATCCATATCAACGCCCAAACCAACCACAAACTGCTACTAGTATGCCGTTTGAAACAGCGGGCGAAGACGCTAGCCCGAGAGTGGTGTGTACTACTTTCAAGTCGCCGCTGAGCGCCAAGCATTGACTCGGATCTTTATCAGTCAACATCAGTTACATCACAGCTTCCCGCTCGCTGGCGGGGACAAGCCGATGTGGCAGTGCCTCAGACGCCAGCTTTACTCTTTGGTGCTCAGGACCCCGTGGCACAGCAACAACCCGGTACATTAAATCTCGCTCCGAGTCCCTCTCTCCACACTTTCGCTCTTCCTGCTCAGGCCAACCATGCTGTTCCCGCCACACCTGGTACCACCCCCATCCCGAATGCTGCACCAGTCCCTACCTCCCATGTTCCCAGCTCCGCGGGAGCCGCCGATCCTGGCTCCCGGCCCGAGAGTCTGGACACCCATTACACGAGTGTCGTGCAGGTGGCACGAGTCGAGGTTCAGCGGCAACTACTCATGGAGAACCCACTCGCGAGTGCTTCGGCACTTGATACCATGATTCACAAAGCCATCGCGCTTGGAAAATTCAGCACAGTTGGTGACCTTCCCGCGAAATTCTCGGATGGAGCATACGAGCGCGCTGCCAAACTCCTTCACCAGACACCTTGGCATCTCCGGAACAGTCTTAAGCGATACTGTACCTCGAACCTCCACCACGTCTTCAAATTGCGCCCTGCTGTGTCGACCTCTGCACCTCCGGCGAACTATGTAGCATACCGCGCAGATAACGTGTGGGAGCTCCTCGACGGCGATAAATTCCTAATCGACCCGAAAGATCCGCAGCAGCGCCCGTTTTCTGTCGATTTTTTTTCCACGCTCTTAGTTGACGTTATCTTCGAATCCGATCTCGAACTATGGCGGGTCTTCCCCCATGACACGAACACCAAACTGGACATCGTGTTTGCCCTAGGGGCAACCGCTATGGCTGCGGCTCTTCACGATTACCGTGAGGGGTTCAGGAAACCAGTCGAGGCAAGTGCGAAAACGTGGAGTGGCGATTATACTCGGCTGCTGGCTAAGATAGATCGTATGAGGAGAGTTGACGGACTTGGCTCTTGGCTTGACGATCTCCAGCGTGGGATCATTGCTAACGGGTGGGCTGGACGACCACCAACTTGAATCTCGGATAGGATCAATCATTGCGGGACAGTTCCCCCGCGCTCCCGTAGACAGTTTATGCTACCTACAGTATGAAATTCTTATGGTGTACCTTTTGTGTCCAAATGGGGAAAACTGTTTGATCGTTACCATACATAGGAGAATGTGCGATGCCAATCCTCTGCTATAGTGTAAATATTTGTATATACGTACTTGTAGGGTTATACTGCCAGTGACACTAGTACTATTGCCGTCACTGTAACTGTGTTCTATAAAGGCCCAGGTGGGTCTGCTTGTGTCTTTCGCCTACTCCGAGTCTGTCTAACTCCCAGTTGATTTTGTTTCCTACCTCGCTGCACATGTCGAACTTGAAGTCCAATAAACATCAGCTCGGTTACAATCACGATGAAGGGCTCGAAGTCACCAATGCCTCCGAGTCTGCCAAACGGCTAAAGCTAGCGAGTCCGACTCGTCGGAGTCACCGAGCAGGCAAAGGCAAAGGAGGTGCCATAGAGCAGCTCCAGAAGGTGGGGGATCAAGTTGCACCTGGGACGTGGAGAAAGGGAAAAGTGGACCAGTTCGCTGCTTCTGGAGAAGCAGTTAATCCGATGGCGCCAGAGGCTCTGCACACCAAAACTAAGAGTGTGAGCCTTCCTAGCCATCATGCCTGTGCTGCCTCTTGAACGCCGCCCCCAGTCCACCGACCACCGACCTCAGTCCACAGACGCTGCCAAGGCTGTTTCAAATGAGGCCAAACCAGGCGCGAGGTTTGGGTTCCGGTTGGTGAGTGAATTCTCATAGGGCTGCTACAGCCTTCTGATGACCGCACAGCCAGAAGATGACGGCGTACCATCTTTGACATTGCCTAGTATTGCAAGAGGTAGGCAGATCATTGCTGACGAGCGCAAGCGGCAGCAGCAGCTACGCGCCAACGCCAACCTGAAGCAACTCCGAGTCCTTGCGAATGTCAAGGCTAGCAAGGTTTCCAAGGTTTCCAAAGTTTCCAAGCTGTCCCGCGAAGCTGCTGAGGACGCGGATGAATGCTTGCCTGGCGCCGAGGACACTACTAGTAGTGAGGATGAGGAGGAAGAATTACCTGGATCGCCCAACTCGGAAAGTTGGTCGAACGACAATGAACCAACCGGCAATACTAGTGTCGATGAGGACGAAGATAAAGAGGATGAATCAATAGACGATGTGAGGAATACGCTGAGTGCAATACGACCTCCCTTGGACATAACACTCATTTGGACACCATGTGGTAGGACGTGCCCGATGTGGAATATGAGGCACTTCCAAATGGGGCCAATGATACTTTGAGCGATGGGGCAAACGGGGTAGGTAATGCCTCCTTTCATATACACGTACTTACTATCCATTTGCAGGATACAAATGTACTCGCTACTCACTATGCCAGGAACCGTCATCCTAGGCCCCCATCACCTACAAGATTGCGAGACTTGCAGTCGCGCGGCGAGCGCGATCAGCAGAACGTAGTCGCGGCTGATGCTGATGAAAGCGGCGACGATGATAATGGGCTCTCTAGACAGAAACGTTATTCGAAGACCCCGAAGGCTGACCATTGCACAAACCCAACCCAACTCGGATTCTACCCTCCCAAATGGAAGGACTTTCTTGAAGATTGCAAGGTAAAGACTCGTACTCATGCCGCAACTCGCGAACCTTGGCCGCGCGGCAGATTCGCCATGAACGGTTTCATCTTGAACGCGATCACTACGACATTACGGAAATGGAGGCAAGAGAGTCAAACTGTCGAAAAAGGGTACTATCCGAAGTACCGGCGGTACATGTGCAAATTGGTACGTATCAAAGTAATCCTTTGGCGCACATGTGTTTAAGCCCTTTAGCTCTTCGAAGACCTCGCTTCCTGGCGCGGCGAGCTCAAGAAGGCCGCTGCGAGCATCGTTCGCGCACGTTACGAGCTTTTCCCCCCTTTAGAGAACCAACTTGCCAAGGCCGAAACTCGTCAATATGTCAAACGAGCTGCAGATGATTTGATCAAAAAGTCGGCATTTGCTCACGGTGGCAAAGACAACGAAGTAAGTTTTTTTTATGTTCCGGCCTGTGTTTTACCTTCTTCAACTTGCTTCAGGGCCGTACGAACAATTTTGGACATCCGGCAATACGTGAATTAATACACGTATTCTTCTTCAGTCGGGAAAACCGCATCGGTAATCTCTGCCCAGCTGAGTTCGGCACGCGCATTCCGAACAATAGTCTGACTTTCGCTGTTACCGCCGTAAGTCCATCCTTTTTTTTTCTGGCCTCTAACTTGAAGCTATCCAATAATAGATACGATGTGTCCTCGACGGGTATAAGCTAAACGGTAAAGCTAAACTGCCATACTTCAGCAGTGATTTGTATCGTCGGAAATGGCTCAAGTACAATGAGCTCATTGAGCAGCTTGAGGCAGATGAAGTACACGGGCGAAAACTTGATCGGCTGTGTTGTGAAATCGCGCGCACCGGCATGTAAGTTATTTTGTGCGTTTTAAACCGCTCCCGCTGATATCATGACCCTAGTGCAGGCGGTGTCGGAGCTGGCGCAGATTCTGACGGAAATACGAGCGATGATGAGGACTACGGCGTTTACCTTGACTAGCATTTGACCAGTTACCCAGGCTACTTGGCTATCCTGAGTCCCGAGGGTTTTGAATCTATATTGATCTCGTAGAACTAGAGTGGTTACATAACTGCTGCCAGTGCATAATATCATTTTATGTTCGGAATTTCCACTACGCTAGTACATAGTCAGTTTATTATTATTCCTGGGCCCTGGGCCGCATCTGAGAGTCACGGTAAGAGCAGACCAGCGATCAACGGCGTCAGTGTCGGCGTCAGTATCTCAGGCTGGACATTGTGACTCGGACTTGATCCGAGTCGGGGTCACGGTGGCGATGAGGCGGCACTATACCTTTCTCACCATCACAACTTTTACGTCCACTTTACATTATGATTCAGATATGTCGTGCTGCGGACGGCGAATCTCTTCAAGCGAGTCTTAATTTTAGCTGAGATAGCCATTGAACAACAGTGAAACCAGGTCAGTGCTACTCTGCGGGACATCGAAAGGTGGGACGGAACCCTGACCGTGAACCCCCATCTGACTCGCTAGTCACAGGAGAGGCAGCCTCGAACACTTTCTTCATCAAGAGACTGGCGTGGACCAAGATGCGGTCCTGGCATACCTATCGGACGGAGCACGCCCACGAACAGACAACATGCGCGAACTTGTTGGTGCTCAAGACCAGCCCTTAATCCCGTGTACTGTACTCACAGATTGTGAATAGATCATCTACGTATTCAACAAGCGTTGTCGAACTCCCGGATGTGCTCAAGAAGCTCCGTGTCGAACCACCACTGCAACTTCCTATAGAAGGTACGTCACTGTTCACTCCTTGTCCTCGTATGATGGTGAAATCGCCTCATTGTCATAAACAGAAGTGCTCTTCGCAACACTGCCGTACAAACCATCTCACCTCGCAGCTCAGTACATCCGAAGCGCACACCTCTATCTTGACTACGTCACCCACACGCTCGCGACACTGCATCGCCAACACGAAGCCGTCCGTATCGCATGTAGTAGCCTTGATCTGAACACGCTCAACATTACGGACGTATTCGACGGTAGTGCCCTGACGACCTCACGGGACCTCGAGCGTCAAGCATCCCTGCTCATGTTCGTCGACGCCGACCTGGAGATCGTCAACTGGGTGGAGGTCGATGTCGAGTTCCTATCACCTAAAATGTGCAAGAAGGGGAGAAACCTCGGATGCTGGGAACATACGTGGCAAGGGATCGAATGAAGCTTATCGCAGATAGCTATTCAAGGATACACAGTGAGTGGACATGTTCGTGAAAGAAAGAAAATACGACGAGCCTCATTCCTTGGTCAGATGATCTAAAATTTCCGAATCCGAAAAGGCAGTGGGGGATTGGCGATGGGCGTCGAGGCGATTCGGTTGACGGTGGCCAATGCCAAGCAAGGCTACTGTACAAGGCGACCGAGATCGCAGCTGCGCTTGAGAGTCCTGCAACCCACCACGACACACTGATGCCCTCACCTCTCGGCAGGGTTGAGGCATCTCGATGGCATTCTCGCGCATGAAGTGGAGGTAATGACACGTGCTGAAGTGCGCCACGTTGTACTGCCGAAAAATCAGTGGTGAAGGCTGACGCCTGCACCATAACGGCTATGCTGAACAATGTGTCGAGGCTTGCGCCGCATCGGCGCCCTGAACGTGAACCCTCTTGAGTTCTTCGGGTTCCGCGTAGTTGCTGAAGGACCCCTCCGAGCCGCTGTGCAAACCCAGGTCAAGTATGGACAGAGCAACATTGCCGTCACCGCACGTATGATACATTTTGCATTCCTCATCAATCCACTGATTCGCAATCGTTAGATTTCCCCGGATGCGTTCTCGAGTAAGCCAGTCGATCACTTGATCTTCGAGATCCGAATGATTTCTCTGCCGTAGCGACAATAAAGGAAAATTCGCGACCACTCTTTACTTTTGACGCCGAGGTAGACTGGCACGCAAGGCACAAAATCTTGAAGTGTGGGTCCTTAATTACCGCGTTCTCCGCTCTTTTGATTGTTAGATAGACAGTCGAGTTGCCACTTGACATCAACAAATGGTCGCGATATATGAATGCCAGTTCGGTTGGGTCCAACGACCGACATACAAGAATACCATCTCGACGCCGCTAAATTCGAAGTCTGTGGTCACAAAGTATGGCGATCTTTTACTTCTATATCACTACATCTAATCCTCTCGCCTAGTACGCCACCTTCAGCGAATATGGATATGGAGTTGCATTGTTATCCATGTCCAAGCACGGATATTCATGCCGGAGAAGCGTCCTTCGCCTCTCTCTCTTGAGGGCAGCCACTGCTCCCGATGCCGAGCAGGATCAAGGCACGTACTGTTCTCCATCTTGATTCCGTGGAAAACTTATCTCCTCGTGGATGAACAGGCAGACGTGAGTTTTCGTGGGCAGTCTCGCTACACGTCGGCTCATTCTCGGAATCCGCTGTGCTCGAGGCCGCTTATATTCTTAATTCCCCGTGAGTAAAACTCAAGACTAGCGAGGTTTAGTTCCGAAGCTGACGTGCCCCGTCGAACACAGTGAGAGCCGTGCCTCAAGGTGTCCAGCATTATTCGCCAATCCTTTCCTCGCCATTTTGGCCGGAGGGTTCTCCCAACATCTTCCTGGGAACGATAAAGCGATGCGAGGGCGATAACTTTACGTCCAAGAATGCGTCCAAGACGGTCATCCTAAGGCTGTATGAAGCCTATGGCGGTCACGGACGTGTCCAAATCCGGATCTCTCCATTGGTCCGCGTGACAGAAGCTTACTTGATCGAGGGTCACAAACGACGCTGCCGATGGTCTCTGATATGAATGCTGGTTGGATTTGGATTTCTGTGGATTCGAAGTTAAGACTGCGAAGCTGGTGATCGCTGATGGGAATGGACTCTCCAGCGCTGAATCGGATGAAAGTGCGAGGTGTGATACTATTCCTGGGGATGCGCACTGAGAGGTAGTATTGATATTCCGTTATGGATCGTCAAGCCGTGATAGCTGGGTGAGTGTCCGGGAAGAATGAGCAGGTGGCCCGGCGTGTATTTGAACCCCTCCGAGATGTTGTACAATACCGAGCGCATGAGAAGGAAATTGTCTCGTAGTCAATTTACATAAAGCCAACCGAGTCGACCCGAACGAGCTTATTATATGAGTTTGATCAGGCACCCGGCGACACACAGGACGCCTTTTCTTTTCGCAAACAACTCTTGAAGGGTCCAACGCACTGGCACGTCTTGATCAGCCCTACGAACTTTCTCCTCACAACAAGACACACGCCTTCCACTTTCAAGCAACGACTAGCTGCCCTTTCCCTCGCTCCATCCTCTCCTGCTTCCCCCTAAGCGCCGCAAACCTCAAGAGGCCCTTTCAACACCCTTAGAAACGTGCATTCCAGGTTCCGACCGCAGCCGAACCGGATTTGCGCGACAGAGTCCGAGACATCATTGCCAAGGTCATATTCCAGGCAGGTATCGACTACGAGTGAGTAACTTGTCGTGTTCGTTCGTAATGCCGTCTTCTTATCAACATGCTCCTAGGATACGACCCATGTGAGTGACAGGATCAGAGTCAAGTTCAATTTCCTGATCATAGTTGGCCGTAGGGTAGTCATCAGTGCTTCCGCACTCCCTGACCCTCATCAAGTGTCGTATGATATCCTCCTGTCGTGCGTTATCTCGTTGTTGGAACGGAATTAGTGCCGATGATGAATCCTCTAGTCGCATTCTGTCATACCTTGACCTTTATGGTGAGTTCCTCGACACATGCTGCAGGCTACTCACTCATTTCTCTCAGTGGAGGCCGATTACACCGTAGTATTCTTTGCTGCTGTGGCCAGATATGCACCTAGTTGGGACTGGGTGTGGAAAGCTTACCATAGCCTTAGTCGGAAATACCGCAAGAACTTGAAACGTCTGGTAAGATTCTCAGTGACTCCTTCCTACTTCGTCGTTAACTGTACGCAAAAGTATATTGTACACTCTTCTTTCTTTTCAAAGAGTGCGCACTTCCTTGGAACTAATTTATTTTTAGTGCTGTTCTCCTTGGCCGGTGCCATCATAAGGTTCGTATTCTACCCTTGTAAACATGAAACATCCATTCAGCTTGTTACAAGCCCAAGTTTTTCCGCAAAACAACGTATGACACGTCGGACCTTGCACGTCATGCCCCACTAACACACATTGACATTCCACCAGCAGTGTATCAGTATGTTTTCGTTTTCTATACCTTTCTGTGAGGTCTTATGAAGTTATTACAGAGAATTTGAAACGCGAGATACAACTCAATATGCCTATACCGATTCGCGCGAGTGTATTGGAGCACCTTTCGAAGAACTAATGGGATGGGACGGCGAAAAAGGTGGGATTCCACGAGTTGTCAAGGATTCGATCCAATACCTGCGGGGGAGTGGTGCGTTTGAAACTATTGGTCATACCCCAAGTACTTACGGCTCTCTACAGGGATGAAGGAAGAGGGACTATTCAGACGATCCCCAGACTCTACCCTGCTCAAACAGGTGCAACAAGCATATGACAGAGGTCAGGTTATTTCTCTCGAGGCATTTGACGACCCCTTTCTCACCGCTGTTCTAATCAAGAAATACTCACGCGATCTCCCTACTCCTCCTTTTCCTGAGTCACTATCCGACATGGCTGCCGCCGTCACATACATCCGAAATGCCCTCTTTCTACAGTTATGTGTACATCCTCCTGAGTCATGTCCTATGTGAGAGCAATGTTTTTACCTTTATGGATTCTGCTCATGGCGTACCTCCTCCACCCAGTGTCGTTTCACTCCTCGAGCAACCGCATAGATACACACAATCTTGCTATCGTCATTTGTCCTAACCTCATCAAAAGCTCGAATCCCATGCGAGACGTTATGATATGTGCAGTTCCAGGAGGACCCTCATTCATCAACAGCCTACCATCACTATCGAATTCCATGACTTCGACAACTATACTTTCCAAGTCGTCAGATTTCTCTGAAGGGAATACCACCCTGGGTGCTGTCATCAAGCTTTGCATTCAGCGATATTACGAGGTATTTGATAAAATCAAGGATCGCTCTGAACCTGCATCATCCCCGAGATTCCTTTCACGATCACCCTCCCCTCTATCCTCTTCCGGCTCTTCGGCGTCGGTATCAAAGTCGCACCGGCCACTGTCACTGGCGGTCGATGACGAGGACAGTATCGACGATGCTTTGTTGGTCATGCCGATCGGCCCTGCGGGTGTTGCTGGACCCTCGTGGCATTTCAGTACCAGAGAAGGTAGAGCGCCACACACCACGGCGACTTCAGCTTCGAGTATTGAAAATGCAATATTTCAACCGCGCCTGTCAACTACGACCAAAACGGTACTACCATACATTTTGCGACTCGAAGTCACGCGCGGTCTAGGCCGAGCATCGAAAAGGTCGGATGGACTGGGAAGCGGTCGAGGTTCAATATCGATCAGGCGAAGGACGCTGAGGAAAGCGTCTGGATCTGGGGTGGAGACAATGGGGATTACTGCGGGCGGCTTCTTTACGTCACCCATGCCCTCCCTTCCATCACTCGTTCAACTGCCTACCACACCACACTCGCTCAATTGCAAACCAAGTTTCGAGGCAAGACTAATTTTTCGCACATCCAACGCTTACATGGCATACTATACTCTTACGGTGCCACGGTGATCGAGCTTGTACGCCGAAAGGAGTTTGGTGAACTTTACAGCATCTATCTCCGCATCACTCACCACTAGACAGCACATTTCGTTTATCAGCGGGCACAATCCATTTTGGAGATGGCGAAACTCTCGCAAGTGAGCGCGTCTTATTTATTGCGGCATGAGACGACGATGAAATGCAGCGCGAACGAAAGAAAACGCTGTCAAGTGTACCGTGGTGAAGTACACGGTCAACTACCATTCGATGCTCGGGGTATGGACGATCCCGTACCCACCATCGGCTTTTCACCCTCTGGAGGCAAGGATTCGGCGTGTTCCCTCGGGAGAGGGGGCGCAGACGGTAAGTTTGATGGCTTTCTGTGCACATGCGACGGAATAGAGTCGTAACCACCTTGTGACAGCTTTCTTACAAGTAGTATACGACCTGGAGGAATATGCCCGATCTAGTCCAGACACGGCGATTCTCACCTGCTCAAGAGACACGCAGTACACTCGAGAAGCTTGTACAAAAAGTGGATAACATCGAAGCAGGCTTCGATCGTATTGCGGATCGGTCGCGTAGGTCGACTTTCTGATACCTTCTCTCAATATTTGCAGTGCTTTCTGCCTCTCGATTCTCAGCATCTCGAAGAAAACGTATGTTCTCCTTTCTCGTCGTTGTTTTGTTGCTAATGTTCATGCCATCACAGTTACAGAAGCGGACGAGATGGCTTTCCAATTACTCTCGGAACAGCTTCGCAATGTCGAGGAAGCGAAGGCTCAGATGGAACACAACACGCACCAGGAGCGAGCTACTCTCGAAGCAGAGATACAATGACTGAAGCAAGACGTCCAAAACGCCGAGCTCGCTTCTCGATCTGAGCGTGAAAGAGCCGACGCGCTGGAACGCAAGCTGCATCAAACCAAGGCGCAGATCGAGGGGGCGGATTCTGGAGCGACGAAATTCTGAACTGGCACAAAATGTGGAAGGGCAACGTCGAGAGCGTGTCGAGTCGCTCGGTGATGCGACGGAGCAGGCAAGAGTGGCGGACGGGCTTCGCCAAGAGCTCGCACAGGTTCGTGCACAAGCCGAGGAAGTCCAATCGCTCGAAGCTAAAAACGCGTCCAAGGTGAACCAGCTCTTGGCAGAACAAACGGTGACGTTGCGGAATCTCAAAGAAGCACGTTCACGTGGAGAAGATCTAGAGATCCAAATACGGACCGCCAGGGTTGAAAATGACGAGGTGCACTGGATGTTGAGAGAGTCGAATATGGAGAAGGATCGGCTGCTTAGGGCGCAGGCGACAGAGCATGATCGAATGCTTCGGGATCATATTGAGGCGGACAGTCATCGTGCTGTGGCAACGGGTCATTTAGCGGAACAGTTGAAGACACGAGAACGGATAGTGGCTCGGATTACATCCATGACGGAGCGAGTGGTCGACCATAGGGTAAAGTTTAACATTCTTTCTTTCTCCCATGTCTCATTTTCATCTTGCTCAGGATCCGAGTAGTAACCCATATGGCTTGGGCGACGGCATTGGACGCTGCAGAGCAACCACTAATTCCTCTAAGGC
>JBBPOD010001070.1:0-11752 GCA_038091255.1 Tylopilus intermedius | reverse complement strand
GCAGTCTGGACCCATTCATTTGTCATTCATCTGTCTACATCCGGTCTCACTAGGCTGGTTGCAATGGGTTATGAGGCCCAGTGACTCAGGACTTGCTTATTCCATTCTAGACTTGTCGTTTTTGATATTCTGGACTCATTCATATTATTACAGGATTGTTCTGACATTGCTAGACTTCATTTCCAGTGTGCACTTCACAGGGACATAAGCACCCTGGAAGTTTTCTTTTCATTCCCAATACTTAGGGCTGTACAGTCTCAGGACTTAAAAGAATTCATCTTAGGACCAATATATCATCTTCTTGCAGTCTGAAGGTCTCCTGCCTGTGTGCAGGATTGTTACTAAGTCGTCCTCAAGTCGGTCGTCAGCTTGTACGCTGTCTGACTTCTTCCCTCCATTTCTGTGTTTCCCATGCTTCTGCTTCCAGTCCGGACCATTCATTTCATGTTTCCCACGGTCCGGACTACCTTCCAGACTCTCTTGCCTGCGTTCAAGATAGGTTGGAGCTATCCCTTTTCACATACACATCCTACAAAACCCCTGGGACGAGTTCATCTCACATCCCACACTGTTTTCGTGTGTTACAATGACACCAGCATTATCAATCAGTTATTGGATCTCTGCTTTACCAGTCATCAGTTAAGGAATATCTTGAACAAAGGAGGAAAAAGAGTACCATGGGTTAGAAAATCATAACAACATAAACAAGGAAGTTGAACATAAGCCACAATGGCCTCAGCTCTCCTAGTACATTGAGCTTGAAAACAGGGAATAATAGTATTATGAAAACATATGATGATATAAGACCATCAATAATCAGGACTCATAACCTATTAGAATAGGTGAACATATGTATATGAGGTATGTTCTTACCTGACAGCAATAGTGCAGGATCTAGTGGAAATACTCACTAGATGATGTACCATGAGGCAGAGGTAGTTGTCATAGACTGCTCCTAATTTTGACCCTCTGGACCATCTCCAAACCTTTCACTATGAACTCCAAGGCTTTCTCACTCAGTAGTTCACTTCTGACCTCTGAACCTCTGTTATGTTATCTTTCATACCTCTCTGTTTTACTTATGTTTCCCTCCATTCCCTATTTGTATTAGCTCTGCTTTGTAATTTCCTCCAAACCTGTGTCTTGCTTAGGAGCACAGCTCCAGTTTATATACATCTCCAACATCTGTCTTACTCATCCTTCATCTTACTAATTTCTTACTCATCCATTTCACTCTGTTACTAATCCTATGCAAACTCCATAGTATATAAACTGTAGACATTCTTGTATCTAGCTTAGCTTCATTATCAACTAAGATTATCCTCCTGACCTCTGATTATCTCCAACTCTCCAACCTCCAACCTTCTCTTCATAAATCTGGGACATGTGACCTAGCAAGGGGGCAGCAAATAAGCTGAACCCAATGTCCCATCACATTCAAAATTCCAGAGTTCCAGAGTTCAACCTGGAGGATTGCACAGTCCTAACAGTAGTGAAGTGTAAAGACTACACCCTATATATGTCAGACAATACAAAACTAGGTAAAAAGAGACACCTCTGCCTCTACTGCATCCCCAATCATCCAAATGCACCAAAGAGAAAACCATTGGCCCTCCTTTAGTCCTACCATTCCCATTAGTAGTTTTAGATGGCAAGATCTTCCAAATCAGTGGATACCTGAATAATACTAGCATTGGTGAAGTAGTCCACTGATGTGTGTATCATACTTTAATGACACAGTGGTTGCTATTCTTTCTTAACTTATGCATGATACCTGAATAATAATCTCACTAGTGGATGCACTGCCAACTGCAGCAGATGTATGCAATGAGAACAAATATGAACCTTTCTAGGATTGCAGGTTGCTAATACAGACTCTCATGGACAAGCCTATTACAAATATTATGAGGTTGGGTGAGCATGATCAATGTAAACTTCCTGACATAGATGCCAGTAATCAAGGTAGGCAAAGCAATTTAGCCAATCAAGGCAACCAAATTCATCATGGGTTACAGTGGAAGGCAAACATAGACTTCCCAACATATGTTATCAAGATGAGCCAGGTGACTTTGAGTGGACAGACCTGCCACATACATCAGTTATTATGAGGTTGGGTCACATAGTCAGCATAGACTTCCTAATGGACATGATGAAGGTGAGCAGAGTGATTTAGGTAGCCAAATCTACAATAGGTTATAGTGGCAGGCAAATGCGATAAATTTGGACTTCCTGACATATGTGATCAAGATGAGCAGGATAACTTCACATTGTGTCATATCCCATAATTTCATCAAG
Organism: Tylopilus intermedius; assembly: GCA_038091255.1. Classification (NCBI taxonomy): domain Eukaryota; kingdom Fungi; phylum Basidiomycota; class Agaricomycetes; order Boletales; family Boletaceae; genus Tylopilus; species Tylopilus intermedius. The sequence continues at coordinate 9,457 of JBBPOD010001070.1, read as the reverse complement.
TCCAACTCTGCTCTTCCAGACTCAACTCCAGATCTCACAACACCAACTCCAGAGCATTCTCACTCAGGACTTCATTCTGGACCTCAGGACATATTATGTTTCATTTCTTGTTCTCTATTTAGTTTAGTCTCGCTGTCATCTGTCTCCATTAACCTGTGCTTCACTTAGGAGCACAGCTCCAGTTCATGTACATCTCTAGTTCTGTCTTACTCATCTCCATTCCTACTTACTCATCCTCCATCTTACCAATCACCTTACTCATCCATAGCACTCCATTACTAATGCTGTTCTGCTCCAACATATATAAACCCTACATACTCTGAGATGTACTTTAGTTCAAATATTGAATAAGACTTAGTTCCACTCCTCCCCATCTCCAAAGAAGTATTGATGACTCTTCTCTACTCCTCACAGACTAAGACCACTTTGAACTTAGGTCTCACACCCCCTTCAAATCTCCAACCCTCCAACATCTCCACAATCTGGGACAGACTCTGACAAGGGTGCACCACATACAGTGAGGCCAAAGTCCCATATGCCCATAACTCCAGAGTTCTAGAGTTAAGCCTCAGAACTAACTCTGCTCCACACACTCTTAACACATTGACAGACTTGTCACATACATCAGTGATTACAGGGCTGGGTTCACATAGTCAATGTAAACTTCCCAATATACATGATCAAGATAAGCTGAGTGATTTATGTAGCTGATCAAGGCAACCAGATCCACCACAGGTTACAGCAGTGGAAAAAATTTGCTGACACATACTGCATAACATGAATGATCAAGATGAGCAGTGAGCCATGTGTGAACAAACATGCTAAATGCATTAGTGATTGACACTGACTGTAGTATTAGTGGACCATGATCAAAGTATGCTATCTTGGTATACACCTGATCAAAATGAACTTCACAACATTTGTGATCAACACTACCAAGTACACCAATGGATGTAGAGGTTGGATGGGCACAATTAATATAAAGTGACTTAACCTGTTGAGCCAGCCAAATATGTTATGGGTTACAGCAGTACCTAGGATATGTGCTGGACATGCATGGCATGACAGAAGTGACCAGGACAGACAGTGAGACACATGTGAACAGCATACCAAGAATAGTAACTTCAAGTGAGCATTACCAAGATACACTATCCAATACAATGCAATACTTGTGATCAGGATGAACCATCTGGGATGTACATATGACCAAGCCCACCACTGGCAAATGTGTCTGTGATGATGACATTCAGGCACAGTAAGACAAGAAGATTATCATTCACCTACCAAGTCCTCAAAAATCTAATTTGATCAAACTTAGCATTGGAGTGGTGCATAAGAATGTACATGGCATATATGAAAATTGTTGCTAAGGCTTTATCAAAGTCTCACTAATTTCCTGATGAAAGAGTAAAAATTTCTTTTCATTCAACTAGTACAAGCTTTCATTGGGATGACTATAACTACCTTGACATTGGCAACCTCCCCTGTGCAACACTGCAAAAGCTAGCAACCAACCCTCTGTGACGCATGATTTTTTGGAAACATAACCACCAGCCCATCACACATCACGGTTGCCTCCATACAGAAGGTTACAGTAGTGGAACACTGCTGAGCTAGTGGGAACACTAGGAGACACTCACACAGAGGATCATATAGACAAACATATGTATTGCAGAAGAAACAGGGGAAAAGAAAGGATTGTGGAAAGGTGCATGCCTTACACCATCCCACCTTTGAAGACAAAAGACATTCCCACATATCCAATGCCTCGCAGTCCTGCAAGTCCTTCCGCAGCAACCATTCGTCGACTTCCGGCCCAAAGCAATCCCAATGTACAAGGTACTGTCGTCCACAGCCGACCTGACGTTCATCGAGGACACGATCGATCCGATGTTCCAATTTGTCATCCGGGGTGAGCACGGAGTCAGGTCGAGGCGGGTCGCATCTGGGGAAGTGTGACGTCATTGGCGCGATACGCACGGAATTGGCTGGCGTGGAAGGTGGGAGCTATAGGGAGTGCGCGGGGAGTTACAGAGTATATGCCAAGGTCCCTTGGGTCAGCTGCAATGACTCGATATGGACGATCAAAGCGCGGCATGAATTTTGCAACTCGAGAACATCGAACGCGAGGCAGGACAAAGATCCGCGTGCATTGAAGGTGTCGTCCAGCGCTAATCACAGGGATCATTCGTGGTGACCGCCCAAGGCGAAGCTAGAAAGGAGAGAACCCAGTACTCGTATTCACGGAGTTCATGATATGGAAACGTACTCGGGGTAGCGCCTTTACCCAACCCGTCTGGTGACGATACACGAAGAAGCGAAGTAACTGATTGACTATCTTGTTGGTCCGTTCGCTGGAACCGTCCGTCTAGGGGTTAACGCACTAGACATCTTTAGTTGTACACCCGTCAGCTGACGGTCCATTCTCACAGTACCAGTGATCGAAGAACAGGACGGTGAATTGCGACGGACGTCGGTGTACCTTATGTGGCCGCGGCAAACGCCGAGCCACTGTACAGTACCACTGTCAGCCACAAGGGGTATCAGGAAACCACCATCCGGCTTGATATCGACAATGGCTCAACGTGTCACGCTCCGCAAACGCACCCCATACAACACCACCTCCAACCGCCGTCGTATTGTAAAGACTCCAGGCGGAAAGCTTGTCTACCATCATCTCAAAAAAACCCCTACTCAACCAAAATGCGGTGACTGCGGGATCGGATTGCCTGGTGTATGCTACAGAAGTTTTGCTCGACCATGATCAAGACACTTATACAAGTCTGTAGGTTCCCGCCCTTCGGCCGCGCCAATATGCTACCGTCTCAAAGCGTATAAAGACCGTGCGCCGCGCGTACGGAGGCTCACGGTGCGGTGACTGTGTCAAGTCGCGGTATGTTCCTTTGCATCATCTCGCCCTTTCATTGTTTCAATGTGCCCTCGAATGCAGGATCCTCCGTGCGTTCCTTGTTGAGGAGGCAAAAATTGTAAAGAGGGTGATCAAGGGTCAGAGGACCGTCGTTCGCAAATGATCCCCTCGGGAGATAGTGATATAGTGTATAGGCACTGGGTACATCGCTCGTGTCGTCACTATTCGTTGTATTACCTCTACGCTCATATGCTTCTACATCCCATGAACTTTCTATGCTATGATAAATATCATTGTCTAAGCAGTCACTGAGGTTTCGTGCGAGGCGGCTGAGATCGTGGATTCATCCCCGTCGTAGACGATGTCACTGATTTCGTCCATGAGTTAGGGGACGATGGATGACTACCGCTCAACAGTTCCTCTTCCGCGCGGTTGGACGGAAGCATCATGTCCCGTGTGGCCTCTATTCTCTTCATCTTAGTCTCTCCGTTTTCCACGTCGCTCTTCGCCGAGTTATACATATATAGGCCAATGAACGTCAACCCAATCCCAATGCCTTGGATTGGATGAACTCTCTGGTTGAACCACAGAATTGCCATGCATATGACCCATATTCGTTTGACCAAGGATGCGATGGAATAGGTGACTGGAGAGGTAGAAGATAGAATAACGAATGCGACGATGTTCTGGGCGAAATGGGCAAGACCATTGACAATGAAGTGGTATGTGAGCGAATGCATAGAGGAGTGACCACGATTAGGATGGACAACATGTGTCGGGTTTTCAAGGGAAGTGAGAAGACGGGGGAGGTCCGTGAACATCCAGAGGGGTACCATGAAGACGAAAGCCGCGCCTGATGAATAGAATAACAAGTTCACTTTATCGAGCCTATGCGATGATGCTTGCGATCCAGAAGGGACAACTTTCTTGAAGAAGATGTTGGAGCTCACGAAGACGAGAGCGGAGCCAAATGCACAAAGTACCCCAACTGGACTGGACGCGGAAGCATCAAACGTAGATGCAAGCATGACTCCGATCGTCAACGGAAGGAGCGACAAGTAAGTCTGTGGGGAATATTTAACCCCAAACAACAGGGCGTACGCAGCGACAGTGAAAAGGGGTGACAACGCCTTTCGCAATACGTGAGCGATGAAGTGACCATATGATGAAGATACGACCCACCTTGATGGTGTGTACGGTGCTAACGTGAATTCGAGAGATCGCCATGCTCGAAAACATATGTCCGCCGACTTGGAATGCACCCATAGGCAAGGTAGTTTTCAATATAGCGACCGTTGGCGAGCGCAGCTTGCTGAAGTTAATGGCGGGGGTCATGATAAGAAGACAGCACGAAGCGACAAAGCCAAATTGGATGATGGTCAGAGTGACCGGGTAGCGAAACTGTTCGAGGATCGCCTTCCCGGTATTTGACGACAGGGCGGATGTTGTGTACCAGAATATGCACAAAACAAGAAATCGGGCGGTGGAAGCCGTGGAAGATTCTGCTGCAGATGTCAAAGGATTCCGAGTGCGACGGACGAAGGATGGGGGGAACTGATGTGCTTCCGACCAGAATGGACGGCGGTAAAAGAACCTCTTGAAGCTCTCCAATGTCGAGAGAAAAGAAAATGATGAAAGGTGATGTAATCGGATACCCCAGGCGTCCCGCGACATGGACGGTGGTTCTTCCGAGGGGTTGCTGGCCGGCCAAGCATGTCCAGAGTTCTCGAGATTATCACTTGGGTATCCAATATGCTGAGGGTATACGGCGGCTGGATGCGTAGAGAGGAAATATTTCGGCATCCGAGGAAAGGACGTTGGCGATTGGCAGGTTCCGGGGGAAAAACTAGCAAGCACGACGTCGAATATCATACACAGCCACTATACAGCAAAGATCACGTGCTATCGAGAACCTACCCTAAATCAACTGGCACGCGAGTCTCGTAGTACCCACCCGGTATCGCAATCAAGGTCGCCGTCGCCGCCGTTGCCCCAAGAAACCCGTCATGGTCAGTCGTATGTCCTCTTGCATGCTTTTACACCCCCGAGGATCGTACTTCTTCTCTTTCTTGCTGGGGAATGGATGGATGCCGACCGCCTCTCTCGGATGGACTTGATATCCCTTCCACACTCTCGACGATATCTGATGCGTTCTCTGTTTCGTAGGCCCGTGGACCCAAAAAACACTTGAAACGCCTCGCAGCTCCGTCGTCATGGATGCTCGACAAACTGAGTGGAACCTACGTGCGCAACTTCAATCATTTCATCCATTGTCCAAGCTTAAATACAGACCGCAGGCTCCCCGCCCATCTCCCGGTCCTCACAAGCTCCGGGAATCCCTTCCCCTTACGATTTTCCTCAGAAACAGGCTCAAGTATGCTCTGACCGGACGCGAGGTCATTACAATCGTCAACCAGCGCCTCATTAAAGTCGATGGAAAAGTGCGCACCGACCCCACCTACCCAACCGGCTTCATGGGTAAGCAATTTCGAGTTACACTCTTTGCATGCAGTCCGTTTATGTTACGACAGACACCATCTCGATTGAAAAATCTGGCGAACATTTCCGTCTTCTGTATGATGTAAAGGGTCGCTTCACGATCCACCGCATCACCCCCGAAGAGGCTGCCTATAAACTTCTCAAGGTCCGCAAAGTAGCTCTCGGAGCCAAGGGAGTCCCTCACATCGTCACTCACGACGGACGCACAATTCGTTATCCTGACCCAGCCATCAAGGTCAACGACACTGTCAAGTTTGACCTGGAGCAGGGCAAAATCGTTGACTTTGTACCCTTCGACACTGGCAACATTGTCATGATCACTGGTGGTCGTAACATGGGTCGTGCAGGTGTCATTGTTCACCGCGAGAAGCATGTTGGAGGCTTCGATATCGTTCACGTCAAAGACTCTCTCGATCGGACGTTCGCAACACGGTATGTGATATTTCCCTCTCGTGTACAGTCAAGCACCGACTTTCGGCAACTATAGAATCTCCAACATCTTCGTTATTGGTCAAGGCACCAAACCTTGGATATCGTTGCCCAGGGGCAAGGGTACTAAACTTACTATCTCCGAGGAGAGAGATGTTCGGAGGAAGCGTGCCGCAGAGCAATAGATATCGTACCCGTCGTCATCGTTCTCGTGAATTTTCTCCTGTACGTGTATGCGCCATGCATATGCTTTACGCGACGACAAAAAATGCAGCTGACCATATGATGGATATGTATATGAACACCACTGCTCGCGATAATCTGATGCATTCAATACTTCGGTTTACCAGTAATCGCTTGTTCTGGGCTGTATGACGGTAGATTTTGTATATCTTTTCTCCAACTCCCAACGTTTCAACCACCTGGTCATTTTGGCCCTCGAGGCGGGGTTGCCTACATTCACAGTGGGTATCATTCTGCCCCAGTCGCATGACATGGCAAAGCAAGTAAGTTCAAAGAACGAACTGTGCTCTGAGTAAGGCACCCCGTAGATCTGAACGTTATATGACGACTTCTGCGTGGGCTGGAGATCTTTATGAGAGAAATGACGTGACTGGCCATGAGAGATGATGGACTGAATCGAGCCATTAAGGTTACTACCCGATGGTGGAGAATGGCTGTGAAAGAGGTCAACTAAAATCAGTACTCGGCCGGGACGACGCACGTCCATCCGGTTGGTCGGAACCCAATGATTCTCGAGAATGTGCCCTTGAAACTTTGAAGATACGACTTGAGGTTATCCGAAGTGAGTGTGCCTAACGGCATTATATGAACGTTTGCCTCGGCGGGTTCATGAGTCAAGAGAGTGTGTAGTTCTTCGTCCGCCTGACACCGTAGTATGGCAATCTTGCGTGGCTCACAATAGATTTTCGTTCCAAGTGCCTGGGCAATCGCTTCGATTTTGTTAGCCTCAGCTTGCACGACAGGGTCAGCTATTCTCACCTTTGACAATACGCTCCTTGCCTACTGAATACGTCCTGGATGTGGAATTAGCCACGCATCAGAACGACAATGATCCCTTGTACCCTACTATCACCAGGATGCGCTGCTGCGGCACCCGTTGCTCACTTCTCTCAGCGGAGGCGGAGGATTTTACCCAAGCATCTATCGTGACACCCCGATTGGCATCGGGGTCGTCGCCAACTCCTCCCCCCATCACCAGTCTTCGCGCTAACTCCGCGCAAGCAGAGATTACAAGCGGCTGGGGTGGAAACGTGTACTGTTGGATCTGGTTATTGAAAATTTTGATGCCTGGGCAAAGAACCACAACAAACCTTCGGGTCGAGGTATGTAGTATCCAAGTAGATATGGTCGAGGTGTTTACCATTCACAGCGGGATGGAGGACATGACGTGGTGACGCGCGAAAGTCGCCACAGTGCAGATAACGAAAGATTCTTGAGGATCCAACGTGCGAGGACTCGAATGAGCTGTCGCCAGCATTGATTGATTGTTGTCCCTCAAAGAAAAATAGGCAAGAACCCGGACAGTGATTGGCGTCAATCAGAGTCACGGACACTCCTCCAGTGTTGGGTATTATTGTCGGTGTGTCCATTGGCAAGGGGTGAATCCATCTAGGATTCACGTCCAGCATGTGTATAATTAAGCTGGCGGTCTCCTCTGTGCGAGCATTAGCACTGGTCCATCTATCGGGCGTGCACTGACCCGAACAATAGATGGGACCATTCCTCCATTTGGATCCGAGAGTGGTATAGTGATCGGAATGCGCGTGTCTGTTGGCAGTCATGTCAGCTTAAACGCTGGAATGATAAATATAGTGAATGCACGTCAGAAAGTGAGCTGTGACCCCAGGAATGGTACCATAGCAGAAAGCATCTACCGCGATTGGCATCCCTTGTAATACTTTGTAGAAGGGTGCCTTTCTACGGTTTCCACGGTTCGGCCTGAAATCGTGGTCAGCAGCAACGGCATCCGCTTCCACCCAATTTTCATTCTCCTTATGTGAGCTCATGAGCACGGTGTACAGATCTGCTTTTCTTTGGAAGGCAGTGTCTGAACCGCGATTCTTAGTTTCCACCTCTGTAGTAGCTGTCAGTGAGCTGCTGCCGCTTTGCAAGGACAACTTGTCGAGACACTGGTTGACGTGGATCTCCGCTCCCTATAGCGAATGTCAAAGAGCTGGAGAGAGAAGCTCGATATGAACAGGCTTACAGGGAGAGCGCGTGTCAAATGTATACCACACACCGGACAAAAGAGCTGATCGTCGCAAAGTTCCTCACCGATTCCGATACTACTTGACGCTTCTGGAGCAACAAGCTCGTCGTCTCCAGCAGCCCAATCTCCGAAGGAAAACTCGATGACCGGGGGGTCAGCATCTGAGCTGCCGCCTATTGTAGTGGGCATGTTTTCGTGCGCGACTGAGTCACTGTGCAAATCGTTTCCTGTGCGAGTTTTGGTGAGACCGTCTCGAACCTAACACAAAGGCTAACACGAACTGATACAAGTTTCCATAGATGCAACGCTAATTGTGCGCTCTGAATAGGCTGCTTTCGGAGAGAACATCGGGAGCTGCTGATCCGCGCGGGACCCATGGCTCGGATTAGGGGGTCGCAACAGTGCCGAAGGCACACCGAAGGTATCCTTGTCTTGTGTGTTTGGAGACCGACAGTCTGTAGATACCCCTGTGTCGGGAGCGCGTCGATGGACGTCTTCGTCGCTGTCAGAATCGATGACAAGGATTTCTCTTGATACCTCGCGAGGCGTCACTAGTTGTGATGTGGTTCTTACTCTTGCTCGCTTTGTCGCATTAGGACTTGAAAAGAAATCCAGTAACGTGCAATTCAGAGCAGGTTCTTTGCGTTTCTTGTTGGATGGTCCCATGATAGATCGACAGTGACACTGGCATGAGTCACACGCTGCCTTTGAACCTTGCACTCTTACGTACATGGGGATAACTTCCACTGTGTTGATGTGCCGTCGAGAAATGCGGCCATTGACACCCTCCTTCAAGTTCAATCCCTGAACGAATATCAACAGACTCATTGTCAAACCACCAGTTATGGGCGCGTCAGACTAATGTGGGCCATGCGCCCACTGAACTCCCAGCATGATTATTGTCTCTCCAACCTATTATCAGTAGTTGGATGGCTCAGGGGCAACGCGTAAAGATCAGTTGCGTGCGAGTTTTCTTTCCGTCTCGGTCACCCTTGATGCTCATTTGGTCCATATAAGACCCGTAAGGTTTGCTTGTAATTCAATTCTCGCTCCTCATTCACCCCGTACCTTCCCGATGTCTGTTACCACCTCCATCCTACACAGGACGCCGTGGACACCGCCTGTAGCAATCCATGCTGAGGGCATCTATGTTGATCTTGAAGACGGTCGCCGCGTGATCGATGGGATCGGAGGAGCGGCTGTCTCGTGCATTGGTACCAGCCATCCAAAGGTCATCGCAGCCATAAAACAGCAGCTTGATACCCTTACCTGTCCGTTTCCATTTATTCTGCGATACGATCTAACTGACGCCCTAGCCACACCCGACAGACGTATATAACATGCAATTATCCAGTCGTCCCGCAGAGGAGCTTGCAAAGTTCCTCGTTGCTTCAAGCGATGGTGCATTTGAACTTGTAGCCTTCGCC
>JBBPOD010001069.1:0-11754 GCA_038091255.1 Tylopilus intermedius | reverse complement strand
GTCGGGCATAACACCCCTCGTCGTGCTCCACGGCGGACCAGGCATGTCCCACCACTACCTCCTCTCCCACACCGAGCTGCACGTCGCGCACGGCATCCCCATCCTCTTCTATGACCAGCTCGGCGCCGGCGCGTCCACCCACCTCCCTCACAAGCCAGCGGCCTTTTGGACGGTCGAGCTCTTCATGAATGAGCTTGATAACCTCTTGGCGAAGCTTGGGATCGAGCGCCATTTTGACTTGTTGGGTCAGTCGTGGGGCGGGATGCTCGCCGCGGACTATGTATCTACGCGCCATCCCAAGGGCCTCCGTCGTCTCATCATCGCCAATGCCCCCCCTTCCGAGGCCCTCTGGGCAGAGAGCATGCTGCAGCATTTGAGCAAGTTCCCACAGGAATTCCAGGACATGGTTCGGAAGCACGAGAGAGAGGGCACGACGGCGTCGAAAGAGTACCAGGATGCGTTGCAGGTATTTTATAACAAGCATACCTGCCAAGTTGTTCCTTGGCCGGAGGATTTGGTGGCATCTTTCAAGGTGATGGAGGAAGACCCCACGGTGTACACGACGATGTGAGTCGTCGAATCCCTCTCCTCTTCATTCATATTGCTGAACCGCGACCTCGAATCAGGCTTGGCACCTCACAGTTCAACACGACAGGCACATTAAAGACCTGGTCCGTCATCGATCGGCTACACACGATCACCTGTCCTACACTCGTCGTGAATGGGGCAGAGGAGGGAGCGCAAGACTTCGTCATAGCACCTTTTATCGAGAAGATCCCCAAGGTGAAATGGGTCAAGTTCGCGAAGAGTCACTGCCCTTTCTGGGAAGATAAGGAGTACTACTTTGAGACCATCAAAAACTTTTTGTTGGCCTGAGGTTTGTCTTGTACGTTGAATGGATTGCCATATCGCCAGAGGCGCGGTGATTGCCTTGTGACTCGCTTTGATAACGCTCCTCTGCCATGTGCGCAGGTCACAAATTTAGTGCTAATAAGCACGGTACACTCCCAGAAGCCGAGTTCTACGCTAAATAAAGCACGTCCTCTGCACACCTGATTCTCGTAGTCCATCCGATAACGATCTCAAGTCTGCCTGCTACCCGAGTCATAGGTCCCTCTGTCTAACCAGACACTTCCCTTGGTACGGCAAAAGATTGTCCTTCCCGCGGGGGCAAAAGACACCAAGCAGAGTTGCTGCGACTTCTTATCCCACGCAGGCCATCCTGGGCATGTCCCGTTCTAGATCAGATTGTCGGCGAAGCATCGCGTGCCTCATGAGCTCGGTCCCGGACCGGCGTGGGCAGATTAGATATGTATGTCCAAGAGGTACAAAATGAGTCCGGGGCGGAACGGCGCCCCGGACGCGTGCCTTGGTGGCTTGCCTGGCTGTGCGGATGGATATGGGGCAGTTGTCAACTAACTGCTGTGCATGCCCTCCAAATCGAGCCCACTTGCGTGGAACACCAAGTCGTTGCTGAACTACATGTCCCAACTCTACAACAAGACTACAACCTCTGTTTGTTACGACGACATTGGAACTTTACAATGGAAAGAACGGTAACCTACTGCGTAATACAAACGCGAAACGCACATACACCTTGTTAATTCAATTCTTCGCAGTGCTCCCGGCCACTTTCTTCTTAATGGCATCCACAACCCCAGGCTCCGCGAGGGTACTGAGGTCACCAAGCTGGTCGCCCTCACCTGCAACAATCTTACGCATGATACGACGCATGATCTAGTAGAAGGGTCTTTAAAGGTGTTCGGAAACTCGACTGAAAGGACGCACCTTGCCAGAACGTGTCTTGGGAAGGTCACCGACAATGATCACTTTCTTCGGTGCGGCAAAAGGTCCAATCACTTTTCGGACTTGAAGAACGAGTTCCTTCTCGAGAGCGGCCTCATCATCATATGCGAATTCACTGGATTGGACTTTGGTTAGGTACGGAACACGTGCACAAGAAATTCCTTACGGTTTAAGAGTCACGAATGCGTATACTGCTTGACCGGTCAGCTCGTCAACGGTTCCAATGACTGGGCTCGCGGTCAGTCAGAGATGATTAGACGTCTGTTGAATACAGACCTGCAGTCTCAGCGACACCCTTGTGCAAGATGAGCGCAGATTCGATTTCAGCGGTCGAAAGACGATGGCCAGAAACATTGATGACATCTACTCTCATATTAACTTCCACTTAGACCACAGAGATAATCTCACCATCAATGCGGCCCTTGATCCAGATGTAACCATGTTCGTCACGGGCAGCGCCGTCACCGGTGTAGAAAAACCCAGGGTAAGGCTGATAGCAATGGCTCGTTAGCACATTTATGGACCACGGGCCGTGAGCATACCCTCATGTAAGTGTCAAGGTATCTGTTGTGATCGTTCCAGACTGTACGGGCAATCGATGGCCAGGGACGTTTAAGAACGAGAACCCCTTCAACATTGTTTCCTACCAATTCCTATTGGGCGGAAAGTAAGCACTGGGTTAACAAACGCAGCCACATCGACTTGCCTGTCCAGACACAGGGTCAAGAAGGGCGGGTTCGATTCCAAAGAATGGCACGGTCGCAGAGCCCGCCTTAGTTTCGATGGCTCCAGGGAAAGGCGTAATGACAATGGATCCGGTTTCCGTCTGCCAGAAGGTATCGACAATCGCACACTGCTTTCGGCCGACGTGTTCGTTGTACCAATGCCAGGCTTCGGGGTTGATCGGTTCCCCGACAGTTCCCAGTACACGAATGCTACTAAGATCGTAGCCCTCGACATGCTGTGCCCCGAGTCGGCGAAGAAGGCGGATAGCTGTGGGAGCGGAGTAGAACTGAGTGATTTTGTGATTTTGAACGGTTTCCCAGTACCGAGAGGGTGTGGGGTATACAGGTGTAGACTCAAACACGGTTGTGGTGACACCGTTCGCAAGAGGCCCATAAACGATGTAAGTGTGACCCGTGATCCAGCCAACATCAGCCATGCAACCAAACTTGTCATCCGGGTGAACATCGAAAACATATTTGACAGTCAGGGCAGCACCAAGCAGGTATCCGGCAGTGGTGTGGACCACACCTTTGGGTTTGCCTGTTGAACCGGAGGTCTATGATGAACAGTGTTGGTAAAGTTAACGTGAGATATGGTCTCGAACTCACATAGAGGATAAACAACGGATCCTCTGAGGCCATAATTTCAGGTGGGCAGTAATTGGGTACTTTGACGGTTTCTTCGTGCCACCACAGATCGCGCCCTGGAGTCCAAGGGACTTGGTTGCCAGTACGTTTGAGGACCAAGACGTGCTCGACGCCCGGGCATTCCTTGAGCGCAGCATCTACGATCGCCTTGGTGGCGATGGTTTTCCCACCTCGGCGACCTTCGTCGCTGGTAAGGAGAACGCGGGACTTGCAGTCGAGGATTCGATCACGCAGCGATTCAGAACTAAATCCAGCGAAGACAACAGAGTGGACGGCTCCAAGACGGGCGCAGGCAAGGAAAGCAGCGACGGCTTGCCAGGTCATGGGCAAGTAGACGGACACGGTATCACCTTTCTTGATGCCGAGGCGCTTGAGGACGTTCGCGATCGAGCAAACCTCATGAAGAAGTTCGGCATACGAAATGAGACGCCCCTCTCCAGGCTCATCGGCCTCATAAATGATGGCAGTCTGAGTAAATGACGTGAGAAACGATCGTTGGCAGAAACTGATGCAAGCGGCATACCCTGTCGGGGTACTTGTGTGCCCATCGATCGACACAGTTGTAGGAGGCATTCAAGGCACCCTCAGGGAACCAGATGATATCTCCTGTTTCGAATCCTCCAGCCCTGACGCTGCTGAAAGGGCGATACCAGTGCAAAGTTTCTCGCGCAACCTAGATGATTAAGATCAGCGATTGATGCAGACAATCAATCGATGATACATACCTTTGCCCACCATTCGTCAGAGCCCTCGGCGACGGTGAGCGCATGAGCGGCTTTGTAAGCGTGGATATCGGGGCCGATATGAGGATTTTTGGGACCGTTCTTGAGACGGGGTGCAATGGGGTGAATTGGAACTGATTCTGTGGAGTCGGACATGAGGGTAAGAGACGATGGACTAATCGGTGTGGATCAGTTCAGCTTTTATTGCAAATCCAGGCGCCCCACATGTCGACCCCTTTTTTTGGGAATGTCACACTGCCACTCAACGCCGCCAGGTCGTAAGTACCGAAGACTCGGTTGCACTGATATGATTGATATGAATCGCCATCAACAGGCTCGGCGCGGAGACAGTGCGGTTCAGAGGGAGAAAGAACGGGCATGAACAGCGCCACCGTTCTCTCCAAGCTAGCGATTACAGGAACAATAAACTTATCGTTATCGATCACAACCCATCTGTACCAAAGCGAACGCTACTCTAGTCTAAATGTGGTTCGCTTCGGATCAGTAGAAACACAAGGCACACACCTGCTGCGACTAATCGAACGCTTACCCTGTCATAAACCTGCAGCCGTGTATGTTTCATCATGTTGTGGGACTCCATCAAATCAGGACAGATCATTACATGTTGTTTGCAGGGCCGGTCATGTCTTGGCAAAGGACGACAGTGCCTTATGGATGCTCTGGTGAACATCCAAGACGCCTCAACCTTCGAGTCACTGACGCGCTCCTTCGGCTTCTTGAAGAACCGGGGCTCGTGAGAGGCCTTTCAGTATCTTCATAACGGTGGCTTGTGAGGGACATGACGATCATTAAGTGAAACAAACCACAAAGGCAGGTTTGCATACCGGAGTGGATCGTCTGTCAAAAGTTGACGGATTCAGAGCCACTTGGACACCGATTCCCGGAGCTTCAACTGCAAACACCGCCCGGCGTGGTCGAGCAAGTTGAGTGCCAGTGGGAGTTTGTGCGGTGCCTCAGGTCTTCAAGGTACGCGATACAATCAATAAGCCCGGCTCCCCTTCCTCTACCCTGGTGGCCCACCAGCATTGCGGCTTTGTCTCCCTTTCTGGTTGGTACCCCAGATTTCATGATACATAACGCAATGATTAAAGCGCTGACGCCAAGTCAATGCGAGGGGTTGCTAACCTCAAGCCCACCTGGATGGCATACTTGTCCACATTGCACATAGATCGATACTCAATATCTATATTGTGGCCAAATCAGTGCTCCACTCTCGAGTCATCCATGCAGCTGTGATACTCAGGCTGATTATAATCGGAGGCCAATTTGGAAGCCCCCAGAATTAGCCGAAGAGAAGGATCATGATGCCAGTGATACATTATTTCTCTCGCTCACCATTTCAAGGAACCGGCTGGAGTAAGTAGCTTGAAACACCATTTAGAATCGCCTTTTACTTAAGGCGTTCTGACTCGCTCAATTAGACCGCCATTCCATCATTCCATCATTTCAGCTTTTCTAGTCTCCGGCGTTCCACACACCAACAAGAAATTCGAAATCATCGATTCTCGTCATACGTTATACAAAGTACGTATTCGACACAAAGGCCTTACAAACGTGCCGGCACTGCGCCACTGCATAACTCAAAGTCACGTCATCTTCGCGCTCGCAACTGGCGACTGAGATACGCCGTCCGTTTACCATCATGATGTGCAAAGCGAGGTCTCATCGACATGAGCCTTTCGCGTCAACATCTGCTGAATATCTTGTTCAATGAAAGACAGGGTTTATCTCTCCCGCTCATGAAGGGTGACGGGTCTAAATATGACCCCCTCCTTTCGCCCATTTGGACATTTAGACGCCCGTGGCCTGAGTCATCATGATTGCCAGGTCAACCGGCGTGATGTGTCTGAATCACAAGCTGATTCAGAAACCTTGCAGCCTGCCCGCAGTTTATGCGGAATAAAATCTCTACGTTCAACACTCTAATTTCCATTTCCACGTTTCACATTTGAGCCACTGGCGGGTGGGCATGCAGTCTCGCTTCACGCAATGGCTGCTGGCCTCCTTTGCTACTCTAGCCTCTTTTGTCAGGGCAGACTACTATATCGACGATCAAAACTTTACCTCTCTCCTTTACTCAGAAAACCCTGGAGGTGCGAAATGGGGACCCTTCCAGCAAGGTGGTGAAACACTTTCCATTTCCCTCGCCAATGGGACGATGATGACCATCGATGCATCCCACTGCTACAACTATACATAGTGAGTTCTGCACCCTGCGCCGCTCGCCACTGGAGCTCACCCCCCATATAGCACTTGTAAGTCTCTTGGCCGCACAAGAGAACACAAATATAGATCTGCACACAGATGCGGCGTGTACTGTCGCTGACAGCTGCCAGGTGCAGTTCCCATTCAGTGGTAAGCGCCAGCGCTTCACATTGGATGCCGAGCCTCAGTCTCTCCTGCAGGCTCTGGTATCGCCATATACGTCCTTCAGGCTGGCGCACAGGGCATCAACGCAAGTCTCACGATCGACGGAGGAGCCCCAATGTACAACGTTTTGGACGCACCCCCTGGACCGAACTACTACGTTCCAAACGTCACGCTGTTCAGCGTCCAAGGCATGACTACTGGCAATCATACGGCGACCATGACTGTCCTAAATTGGGACAATATATTTAGCGGGATGATGTTTGATTATGCCTTGATCAATCAAACGATCGTTTCCGCCGCGACGACCAGCACTAGTTCTGGGGGGTTGGCATCCCCCACAGCTCTAGCGACAACAACTCCGGAGACAACCGCAACGAGTACGATATCTGGGGTGTTACCGTAAGCAGTTGTAGCAGTGGTCACTCATGACACTGATGCCTGTCGTAGGTTAAATGTCGGTGCGATCGTCGGAGGGGTCTTGGGCGGCCTGACAGCGCTCATCCTTATCATCCTTGCCATCCTCTATTTCCGTCGGCACCATCGCAGAGAGCATGCCTCTGGCGCGAGCGACCACGTCGAGTCGATGATAGAGCCGTTCGTCTCTGCGACCCAACGTCCACCGCCGTCAGTACGGTATGCGACCGTCTCGGGACACGTGCGGGGCGAGAGTACAGTGACAAGCCCCGTCGGCACACAGGTGCAGACGCAATCGACCAGCTCACGTTCGTCTCGCCCTGATAAATCCCTGCTGAGCGTTGCAAACCCGATATCGCATGCTCGCATACAGCAGTCGCATCCAACGCTCACAGATGACCAGGCTGATTTCGTAAATAACCTGTACGCGAACAACATCCCAGCCGCCGCGATTGCGCGTGTGATCGAACGGATGATGGCGGGGGAGCAACGCCCTGCGGTGGACGGGTACGACTCCGTTCCGCCACCCAGTTATTATCATAGCACCAACAATGGGTAGAGAGGTCAGTTGGTTGATGTGCACCCGTTCGTATAGTATAGTAGTCACTGCATAATGTCATTCACCTTTACGCGACGATTGGCTTTCATGTATTAATACTGGTGATCTATATGTATATCCCGCCTTTTCTTTGCATGGACTGTAGCCGTAGTAGTATTATTCCTCGAAGTGCTGATACCTTGAACATGGGTTCCGAATCTGCATCTCGCTGTCCCTCGTCTCGTTCCAATTGCAAAATTTAGGGGTTGACATGCACATGGTTATCGGTACCACCAATGTCCCACAGGCAAAATAAGCGTGTTCGCATAATGGAGCTGCCAATAGGACGCAGGCAGTACTCCTGCACATCAGTTCAACACCCTACGAATGGAGGCGCGGGGACCTGATTGACATCTATTTGTCAAATTGACGTCCCTGCAGTCCAAGAGCCGACGCTTGGTGCTCACAAAGCATGAACCCAATACTGCGTATACTTACGATGTAAGTACACCGACAATGAGGCGGATCTAAGTGTTGGTCGATTGAGATTATTCCTAATAATCTGGTGGGTCATCCAGACGTGAGGATTCCTGTTGGGTACTTGAGTTGCATGGTCCAGTTAGACTGCTGCCACGTGTCGTCCCTGGACTTGCTGTGAAACCATGCCTGGGGTGCGCCCATTGACAACAAGCTTCTGAATGCACATGGTGATGCGTAAATGTCAAATCTCCACTTTCTTATACCGTATCAGGTTTGCCTATCGTCCCTGTGGCACACAATTGACAAGAACTCGTCGTTTGACAAGAGCTGGTTTGTGTACAATTAGGATCAGGGTAGCGAACGGTCCTGGAATGTTATGTAAAGCATTCACCCAAAGAAAGGTACTTAGCTAACAACACTTGAGCCAATCCATTAGATCGCTCCGTCTCGTCCATCCGATGAGCTGCCTGCAGTTGAAGTTGGAGGAGAGTCGAAGATTCTGGTACGTGATCATGTGATCGTGTTTGTATTACGTAATACAGCACCGACACAATCATGCAGCGCGGCAACAACGCCAACCTACAAAACTCCAAGTCTCCATGTTGGATGCGGTAAAAGGATTTTGGCTTCAACGACGTCGAGGTTTCATCCAGTCCGCGACGTTTCTATGGGGCTCCTACGCTGTGAGTACCTATGTCGGCGAAAGACTGGAGGAGATGAAAGACAAGATGCTCAGAGACAAACTTGCGAGAGAGAAGTATGTCTTGTTCGTTTATTGGTCTGCTCACTGCCTCATACTTGTTCGCGGGCAACAGCCTTCGACGCCGCTTCCAATCCACTCACGACGACGTCTGCTTCACGATCATGGCCCTCATACCCACTCTCGCTTCCCAGATTCTGGAAGACATGGACGTAGAGGCCCTCACGAATGAGCTGCAGTCTCTCTCGCGTGCGTCTCGCTCCCGTACGCTCCAACCCTCACACAACCAACCGCGTTCACAATCCGTATCTGAAATGAGCTCGGTCTCGGACGTACATTCGGATCCCGGTTCGCTTTCTTTTTCCTTCAATTTGGGATCCAGTTTCGACGGAGATCGCGCTTCTGCAACTTCCGGTAGCTGGGTCGAGCATCTTTCAGCCTCTCAGGGCCCCATGCCTCGGCCAGATGTCCCTGCGCAGCTTTCAGATTCTTTCACCTCAGCGGGCTCTTCTCTCAGTCACAATACAGAAAATTCAGGGACCTCCGCGAGCCCACGGACAAAGAGTCAGTTATGGAACGAAGTAAAAATACTTGGTACGGTCATTTCGTTGACTATACGTCTCTATGCGACTAAGCCTTCTGAAGCGTTGACACGTACACTAACTACGTTGTACACGATCACCCTGCTTTCCCTGTTTACTGCGGTACAACTGAACCTCCTTGGTCGTAGCCGATACATTGATTCTGTCCGGGCTTCAGATCGTGCTGAGCGCGCTCGCGATGATGTACCCGACTTCTCTTTAACCAGCATCCTCGCCAGGGAAGTTGTGGCCAAGATCGTCGATGTAGAAGCCATTTGGCCCGCGTGGATTCTTGGGGAAACAGAGGAAGGCGAGGAAGAGGAAGAGATCCTCGACGCAGTACCTGAAGAAACAGAGCTACGCTTCCTGACGCTTTCGTGGTGGGTGTTGCATGTTGGTTGGAAAGACGTCGCGGCGAGGGTGAGGAGCAGTGTTGAGAGCGTTTTCGAACAGTGAGTCCGCTATGTCTCATCACGTATACACACCTCGTGCACGCGCATACTATGCGGATATATGCATTTCATACAATTCTCGTACCTCCCTTATTTCCCCTGCTGACATTCTCTCCCCTGTTCAGTGTGTCGCTAAAGGCTAAAATTTCGGCCCCTGAGCTATTTACGCTTATCATGGATGTGCGACGACGCGTAGAAACGGATGGTTCAGAAAGTAAACTGAGCGCAAGGTAAGTGACGTTGCGTCCATTGGGAACCATGATGTTTAATTATTGTTTAGGTTCTTATCGTCACTCCTCCCGCCAACGCTAGAGACAACTGCTCATGTCCTTGCACGAGGCGGTGCTCTTTCGATACCTCGGGACAATCAAACTCACGGTAGTATCGAGCACTTCCCTGCGAAGAGTCCACAAAACCCAAATTTGTCCTTGACGCATGGCGATGTCGAGCCGCCCACCGCCCCCTCTGACACTCCCTATGACGGACTGACCCGTGCAACCGCGATCCCTACCGAGAGCTCAGAGCCAGAGCCCCGTCCCGCGGCTTTCCCTACGCCCCCATCATCCCATGCTCATGAATCAGACCTAAGCTCTCGTGCCTCACAATCACAATCACCGTCAAACTCTGTACACCGTCTCCCAACTGCACCATCGGCAGACATACCCAATTCTGTCGCCACGTCGGGTGGCACATTGGACGTGGGCCCACAGTTCAACATGCTGCTCGCAGAAACCCGCCAATATCTATCTGGTCCAGATTTCGCCTATGCACTTGGCTGTGCGCTCGATCGGGCGACGGAGGTATTGATGGACGGTCTTCGTGCCCATGTCTTCGTCGATGGCACCAGCGCCGTAAACGTGCCGGCCACGGACGAAACGGAAGCGCAGTCAAAGATAGGGGACGTTACTGGGGGTGCTAGTTTGGGACACGGGGACGACGTCAAGGTCCGTTTGGCTGGCATGCTCCCCGGGCTTGCGAGGTGGTGTCAGCTGGCGTTGAACGCGACGCCAAACGAACTGGTGGATGTAAGGCGGTTTATTGACTTCGCTTCGATGCCGTCACATGCTGATTTTGCTTTCCATGTTAGAACGTCATGGCCGTGAGGGAGGTGAGCGCGTTGGAGGCAATCATCATGTCGGATTATGAGCGTCGTTTTCCTGTGATATCGTGATCACAATGTCGACGTGTATGGTTGATGTGATGCTGGGAATCAATGAATCAATTCTCTGCTTCGAGTCGGCTGACGGTGCAACTTGGAAAGATAGCATACGATCACTGTTGCTATGCGAGACCCGCAGAATCGGATAGCCCATCGACTGCAAATTACAATCAAAGAAGATTGTTATCTTTTCTCCGTTCCGACTCTATCTAACTTCCTCCGTCCTCTCTTCGACCATGGCAATCTCTTCAGCCTCGCTAGTGCCCACAGCGCCCACAAACGCCATGGTCCCCAACGTCGTCGACCCACTCGCGCGACCCGCTTTGCTCGAAAACCCGAAGCCCGTATCAATGTCGTGGTCCTGGAGCTCGCCCATGTCGCGCGCATACAGCTCCCGAACGTTCATGACGAACCGCGGGGTAAGCGTGTACAGCGGCACGTTGATGGCCGCCATGAGCACCTGTGTGACCCATCCCAGGGGGATGTAACCCAGGATGCCGAGCATGTTCACGAGACTGTACCACATGCTCCTGCGGAGAGCGATGCGTCAGTGTCGTGCGTTCGCCGACGGGGCGAAGGGTGAGGACGTACACTAGGAAATACAAGAGACCGTCTCTGATGAGCAGACGCATGTACCTGTTCATCTGCCATTTGTGCACCGATCGATGTACTTGGAGCAAGTGCCTCACGAACTGGGCCGCTACCAAGATACACATGACGGTGCCAAGAATGAATTGGGCGATCGTGGACCCATTGTCCCACATATTTGTGCTGAGCATGATGTTGCAAACAGAGATGTCAAGCAGCTGTGCAACGGACACTGGAAGGAAAGCGTTTGAAAAAAGGACGAATTGACTTTTCCTCGATACGTACCCATCACATACTTTGGGTCACTGTAAAAACCACTGCTGACGAAGAGCATGACGAGCTCAGCGGTGTACATCACGAGAAGGACGCCTAAAATGATCTTTGACCGATTATACATCGCATACACGCGGAGTATCATCACCACTGACATGGTCATCGTCAGGTGTATTGGCGAGATTTTATGGTGGTCGTAACACTCACAATCAGCACCTGCCCAAAACATCGGGTAGGCCCAGTTGCCAAAAAGATAAAATACACTGCCTTCAATGAA